>CM046850.1:20703610-20713610 GCA_025618425.1 Heliocidaris tuberculata | reverse complement strand
GAGAGAAAGATAACGGCTCGTAGCAAACATTTTTTTAGGCGGCGGAAAGTTATTTCGACGCCCTGACTGCTTTTCAGTTATTTGGACGCAATACTGCACTGTATGTAACAGGGGTGGGTGCAGGGAGGGGGGGGGGGGGGGGTTCCACCATCAACGCTTCAACTATTTTTCTTTAAACGAGGGGCAAAATCAAAATTAAGAAATGCCCTCACCTGTACCGTTACCTAGGCGTAACAAATGTAATAACAACCAAAACGGAAATTGAAAAAAAAAAAAATACAGTGAAAAGAAACAAATAAAAGGAGCTTTGGACTGGTCCTTATCCCTATCCAAAAACAAAACAAATGAAACAGAAATACAATACAACTGACAAATGTTCCCCTCCCTCAAGATTAAAAAAAAGAAATAAAAAATAAAGAAAAAAAAGTTTGAATATCCACGATGATTAAGAGTTTCAAATCCCATTCAATTGGCTGGATCATTAGAGTAATGTAAACGCAATGTACTTGATGTAACAGATTAAAATAACAGCAAAATTCGAATGGGAGAATCATGAATCTGAGAAAACAACTAGTTTGTATACGCAAAGGCCATTCCTACAACTTCCCTGATAAAAAAATGTTAAGTGATGAAAAAGGGACAAAATGTAGGAATTACGTGAATACTTTATTGCGCTTTACAATATTATTTACTATTAATTGGATGATGAGCTTTAAATCAATTAACAAAATACAAGAGATATTTGACATAACCTATGTATTATGGTTCTAATGACAGAGAAGAAATGAGGAATATAAAAGCTTACCTGGGATGAGAGTTGTGTTGCCTTTAGTTGGAAGAAGATGAGCAGAAAAACGATCGGGAGAGCTTGAAATCTGAAGGGGGGAAAACAATAAATATAAAACAACCTCTGTCAAAAAAAGCCTTTCTACTAATAATACAACATACCTTGATAATTGATTCGTCTCCCACCAGTTACTCTTCAAATGCACCACATTTTCTCCTTTTTCTTCACCTCAATACATTTATAAATTTGTCAAGGAAATTATGTATTACACAACTGAACATTGACAAAGTAAAATATTTCTTATTTTCGTACAATCATAATGCCCTCACCTGAGAATCTAATCTATCATCTGCAGCAGCATCATTTTCTGTGGGGAATAAGCAGACAAGAAATAATTGTAATTATACAAGAGAAACAATCCATTCAAAGCAGGCATTTATGAATAAAATGAGGTTAAATCAAGTGATGTAGTTTTAGACGACTTTTTTAAAAACCCCTCTACAGTAGCAGACACATTTAGGGAATTTTTTCTTGCAGTAAAAAGAGTGTATCATCAGCAAACACTATATAAAAAAATTGTAGGGGATTTTTGAAAAGTGTTTGATCTTTTATCAATTATATATATTTTTTCTTCTAGATATACATCCGTGGATTCGGAAGTGTCCTCACGTCCGTGCAGTTTGGATTTCCAGAGCGATTTCCGATCTTATTTTCAAATGAAAGTCAAAGTTCGGTTTGGGCAAGCCCCCGATGCAGTTTAAGTCAGATTTCTTCAGTTTTAGTTTGATAAATGGTAAAATGTTTACAACAATTTATACACTGTTCCAGTGCATGTTTTTATTTTTTCAACAAAATTCATGTCAGGTGAAGTCTAATTCAAATCCTTAGTCATGTTTTAGCATTTTCTTTTATCTTGTGTTTGATTCACACCTGGAGGAAAAGCTTTTTTGACATTTTGTCTGCATCCAAGGGACGAATATGATCACACCGTAGTTCCTTAAAACTGACCTGGCATTTAAATATCAAACATTTTCGCTTACCACCAACTTGCTGCTGGGCTTCGGCAACTGATCTTCGGAACCTCCTTCTAAATTGAGGGTAACGTGAAACTGGACGTGTGCAGTTGCATGGTCTGTTCAACTGACGAAGAGCTGTAGGAATGAACGGACATTTCATTGTGAATATCTGAATCACACCTTATTTTGTAATACTTGAGGATGGACAAATATATTGTGATTTAGGGTAGAAATATAAAGAATATGAACACCATTCAAAGACAAAATCAAAATGTATGTATGTATGTATTTAAATAATGTGTATAAAAACTATGTCAGAATACATACATGGATCCCATTTCAAACCATTATTTTCTAATCCAGATGATCCTGCCATTCAGTCAGCCGATTAATTGATTAATCAATAAATCAATCAGCAAATCAATCAACCATTCAATCACATAGTCAATCACTTAATCGATCAATCAGTTTAATGAATTAATGAATAAGTCATCCCACGATCGATGAGACAACCAGTAATTCTATAAATATGAGTCATCTATCAATCGATCAATCAATCATCCAATCTATTGATTGATCAATTAATAAATAAATCAATTAAATAGCTATATCCGTCAATCGATAAACAAATGTGTCTTAAATCAATTTAACAGATAACCATTCACTCAACGAATCCATCAACGAATCCATCAACGAATACATCAACCAATCAATCAATCAATCAATAATTCAATCGATTCATCAATTAATCACTCCATATACGTACGTACCTTCTGCTTCGAAACGGCTGGATAGAGAATCTACTCTTTGCTGCAGGCATGCAATTCTAAAAACAAGAACAAAAGAAGACATGTCTAATTATTTTCAAAATTGTGCAAAAACAAAACAAAGTATAACAAAACAAAACAACAGCCCCCTAAAGCGTAGCATTAATTGTTAATTTAAAAAGATTGAAAATGAAAGCGTTTTCACTGTTCTCTGTTTCTCCAGTTTTAAGAAAAAAAAAACATGCCTATATTTCTGAGCAAGGAAACAGAATAAAAAAGTGGTTTCAGTAATTCCAGATTAGATAGTGACACATTCCTTATTAATACAGGTATGCCATTAAAATAAATTTCAGTTTTGATCCAAGAAAAATAAGTCACTTTGATAGAGAAGATGATATTGAAACAACTTAAATAGATGAAATTACTCCCTTTTTCCGGGAAAATCGACAAGTGCTTTTGCCATATCTTTATGATATGACATTATGATGCCTGTAAAAGTTTTGTATGTAAAATTAAGAAATATTTATAATCAGTTCCCCGCTATTTTTCACTCCCATAGAAAATGATGTATTTCTGTTCTCACAGGCAAAATAAATATACACAGTCCATTTGTGATACAAAGATGAATTAATTAAGAGCACAATATTTTGCAACATCACTCTGATGAAACCAACAGTAATAATAATCGATACGCGCAGTAACCTATTTGAGTCTGATATAAATATTCCAAAAGCAATATAGAAAAAAAAATGCAAATTTCATAGTTATAATCAAAATCAATTCGACACTATTACTTTCCTTTCTGTACATAAACACCTACTCTTTGGTCTATAATTATTTACGTTTACATAAGCATTTCCTACTTATATTTCCTTATTCCGTAAGTGCTAATTATACTCACTCCTCCTTTCGATATTACAACAACAAAGTCAAAGCCACATGATGCATGCAGCTTAATGATAATTTATATAACCGTATCAAAACCGATGCAGTTGAAGACTTATTAACGACCAAATGTTAATTCAAGAAAAGACTTTGCGCTCTTGAAATCAAGTGATATTAATTACAGAATGTATACCATGCACTCAGACTAACGACTATATGCTAATGGAGATTAATGGATACAATGACCTTTATGATCAGTATCGTATAGTGTGGGTTCAGACTCTGGTAAAATATGGAGGGGGCGCACCCGTCCCGTCTTACTCAATATATGAAATGCAAATTAAGGGGAGGGTGTTTGAGGGGGACGTATACTTCTTTTCACGTGCCCTTCCCCTGTCCTTTTCCCCCTTTTTGCCATTCGATGGGGGGGGGGGGGGGGGGGGGTGGGCACCCGTGCCCCCCCCCCCGTTTCTACGTCACTGTGTAGGATATAAAGGGTGAACTCGTTTATGGGTTTTTATTTGTGTGATAAAACTATTAGTACCGTATGAAACTGAAGCTGAACATTGCCGGAACTTTTGAAAGCTATTAAAAATGCCATGATTATTTACAACCCTACCCTTCGTTCTGATTCATATAGAAGATCAGTATTTTTATCGTTCCCGTATTCTCAATGTAATACACATTTATTCAGATATAAATATCAAAATTTTCATTAGATATGGACATAATTAGGTAGCTAGCTTTTGGTATCTCTCCATGAAAGTTCACTATTATTTATCTAATTCTGTTTTGAAAAGTAAAATTCAGTATAAAAAAATCTCTCCTTGTGTAAAAAGCGTAAACTTGAGTTCTTCCTGATTATTAGTTTTTCATTTCTATTTTCTTCTCTGTTTTAATGGTCTAAACTCTGTTTGAAAATATTAGCTTTCTAGTAGAAAGCGAGCAGTATTTTCATTAATTTGTATTTTGTTAATTCATTTTATGACGTCTTTATTTTGATAGCATTTTATTATAAATTTAAGATACTAAAATATATTTCTACAGGAATCATTACTGAATTGGAATAGATTCCTACTCATTCAATATAAATCTCACATTGAAGGTAAGCCTACAGTTTAATATTTTCAGGGCCAATGGCAAAAACAATTGAAATAACAAAATGACGAAAAAAATGCAACACTCATGATGAGCTGAAAGTCAATCTTTTGGTATGAACTTGTCAATAATTTTTTCCCCCTAAACAAATTGAAATAAATTATGCACAATCCTGGAATATAAAATCTAATCGTGTTAAGCTGTGGCATTCCTTTAAAGGGGCTATTTTAGCGTTTTGGAAAGAAAATGATGTGTAGGTGGTTGAATTGAGATTTGTAAAATACTAAAACGCACACTGAAAGTTTCGAGTAAAATGAACATCTACGTTGTCTATCCTTTCTAATAAATATTCCCCGGCTACAAAGATTCATCTGAGTGAAGTAGTCCATTCTTTGTTTGTTTGTCTTTGGGTTAAGACTTTGCTGCCTTGACCGGTTTTGACTGATGTATAACCCCAAACACTCTAGATACAATAATCCTTAATCGGGATGTCATATGAAATGATTTGCAACTTGTCGTATCTGTATAATTATATGATTTTTCCCATATTTTGGACTTGTAATCCAGACTCAGTATATTTTGTATATTGTTGAAGCAGTGTCTACACGAATTGTTTACATATATTTTTCATACGGTCGTTAATGTTCTTTTATATACGTATGCTCTGTATTGTAAAACAAAATAATGATGTACAATGTCAGTAAAGTTTCATAATAAATAAATACCAAATAAATACCAAAATACCAGTAAGTTATTATGCTACATTAGATATCTTACTTGTAGAACACAAATGCGAAGGTGGTAACGACGCCGACGAAGAGAATAGCTTTGAAGAAGGTGAGACAGCTGAAGTTCCCGGACTCATTTCGAGCTTTCTTCCTCAACATCGCAAGTTTTTGGACGTCGCTCATCTTCATCGGTTTGAGGTTGTCACCGACGTCGACCGGGCACTGGACATCGGGATGCTGAAGTTCTTTGTAACTCGGCATCTTTATCGCTAGACGGATCTCAGAGATTTGAACGAATGCTTAGATGGTGCTTTAAGATGACTTTATCGATGCAATGTTTCAGAAATTTGAGTTTGTTTTAGAATTGTTGATTTGACTATTTTAGTCTAATAATGCAGAAAATCAAAAGCAAAATGTTCACAAGTAAAGTTAACAATGCTCGAGTGCTCCGGTAATAAGCAGTAAACGTATATTTCTCTCCCAGATTTTTTAAATAAAATCAGATGACAATGTTCATACGTTTACAACGTTCAAGATAAGAACAGACGACGAATATGTTTGTCTCTCAAATACATACTTGAGTTTCAGCATGACTGTCGTGGTTGTAAATGGTGCGAGTTTGGCCGCTGCATGTGGCTG
Source organism: Heliocidaris tuberculata (assembly GCA_025618425.1). Taxonomy (NCBI): domain Eukaryota; kingdom Metazoa; phylum Echinodermata; class Echinoidea; order Camarodonta; family Echinometridae; genus Heliocidaris; species Heliocidaris tuberculata. The sequence continues at coordinate 20,707,690 of CM046850.1, read as the reverse complement.
AGAAATATACATGCCCTCGGTTAGAAGGAGAAAATTATCGCTTAAAAGGAGACCTGAAACTGATGTCACTTTCACATATTTTGGGGATTCCCCAAGATCCCGGTCACCTCATCTTATGCGCATGTGCAGACAGACAATCAGAGTGAGAGTGAAATATATTTACAGGGCAGTCTGTAAATTACAATAAGACACCTTGTGAAATTCCCTCACATATTTTTTCGCAGTTTGCTTCCGCATGCATTATCTCTCGGCCATTGTCGGCCATCTGCCAACGTTGAGTAGTCATAATTGTTTCTCGAATAGATTTGTCTTCTCACAAAACTATTCGAAAAGATATCAGAGATTGTTTTTACAAAGGTACGTCGTTGAATAATCACGATTAACAGTATAGTGTATTATAAAGCATGCACGGTACGTATTGTTCACAATTTCGTATTATTACGTGTCCAACGAAGCGAAGATAACATATGAATGAGGCCCCCTACAGCGAGGAGGAGATGGCGCGATACTGCCTTCTGCTATATGTGTAATAACTATAAACAGACTTTATGGAATAAATTTTCCACATTTTTAACTCCACTTGCCTATACAGCTTTGGATTGAGCCATTGTATTTATGCCCCTATACATTGCGTATAAAAAAAGTTACACTCTTGACAAATCTGTCAAAACTATACATATCAAAATATTTAGAACATTTTTTCATGTCGAAAGATGGCCAATAGTCTCATCTATCAAGTGCCACTAATAAAACTAATTTTTGTTCACGATTGGGCGAGCACTGACCGTTTTTGTCCATCCAAAGTCAAAATAAGAGGGAAAATTAAACTGGCAGTCCGAATAAGTACTCCCATTCAAACAAATTGCTCTTTTGCATATTTGATCATGTTATGATAGCCTATGAATTTTGTGTCAATTTTCTATCATAATTTGAATGATTTCATTGCTTGTAATTATGCATGGGTGAGAATTAATAATGTGTAATTACTTCAAGATCATTTTAGCACAGTATTCACAATTCACAGACACATCAAATCCACATGCCAGTCAGTCAAGAAAAAAGTACCAAATAAATACATCTTCAGATTATTCATTGAATCAATCACAAAATCAATTAATTAATCAATCAGTCAACAATCAACCCATCAATACTGTACATCAACCGATAGATCAGTCAGTCAATCAATCAATCAATCAATTCATCAGTCAATCATTCAACATTTCAGCCAGTGAGTCAATCAATAAGGTAATCAGTTAATCAACAATCAATTAATTAATCAATCAGTTAATCGATTGGTTGATCAATCAATTAATCAATTGCTCAACCATCGATCAGTCATTCAACCAGTTAGGCAGTCGGGCAACTCTGTCAATCAATCAATCTATCAATCACACTGTAGTTTAAAAAACTATTCACAAGCGCATCAAAACACTTCCAAACCTGTCAGTCAATCAAGAACACCAAATTAATCAATTTTCAATCAATCAGTCAATCTATCAATCATTCATTCCATTAACCATGGAATGTGGTTTTGATGTGTAAATAACTTATAGGCTCTCGGGGACCTTACATCCTGCTATGACCCCTAGGCGCGCCTCGGGGTCATAGCAGGATGTAAAATCCCCTTGAGCCTGTAGACACAACCATGCCTCTCATAGCAGTCAATATACATGTATCTATATCATTCAATTTTACTTTTTACTACAACCAGTTACCTATTAATCACTGTAAATTCTACTACAGAACTTATGTACATTGTATAGTGAAAAAATACTTTTAAAATAAGCTGTAAAGATTGATAGATTATTTGATAATCACTTATTAATAACCACTGCAGTTAACAAATTATTTCAAAAATGAATTACACGGAATGTATTCGATATGAGGAAATAGACATAGCACACTTTAAAAGAGAACTTCGTATATTCCCGTAGCAAGGTTAAGTCTTCAAAATACTATTTACAATGGTCTCAGTATTAGCACACGAAATGTTAGAAAAGTGAGCACATTGAATTCATATAATTCCATACGCTATTCTATAAACTTTTTGATAGTAGAATCACTTCTCAGTTGAAGAATTTAGCAAGATTTACTCGCCTTATAATGTTGCAGTTTTCTCAGAAAACAGAGAAAGAAGATTGTTCACTCATCTTAGGCAGTACAAATAGAGTTGGACATAGTCCTACACGTACTCGTAGTGGTAGGATAGTGAAACAGCCTGCTTTATTAAACTTGTAAATAGACTGTATTATACTTCAAATATTATTGTCACTATCTATGTACATGTATACTTCATATATTATTTTCACTATCTACGTATACTTCATATATTATTGTCACTATCTATGTATTCATTGTATTTACAAGTTGGTTACATTGTTCATGTTTGTACTCTTATACACTCTATTATCGTTTGTACCTTTGTGTCATTATCTATGTATAATGTACATGAATTGTATTCACAAGTCTGTTATACATTGTTGTTTATACTTCATGTTTGTTTGTACTCTCATACCCCGAGAGGGGGTCGAAAGAGTTAATAAAATTCTACAATTCTACAATAAAATACGATATAGATTTATTGTATAGGTAAGGTACTATTGACGTATCTACCGGGGGGGGGGGGGGGCAAGGGGCACATGCCCCCGGGCGGGAATTTAAGGGGGGGGGCGCAAAAAAAAGACACAACAGAGAAAAAGAGAAAGGTGTGAGAAAATAAAATTATCATTTTTGCCCCCCATTCGAGAAGGTAAAGTACATTAGATATAGGGTTTTAGAGGGTTTTAGAAAGCTCGGTCACGATGCCACCTCGCATATTTTAATTCAGGATCTCGCCGCAATATCATGCCATAATATACTAAATACTACCACCGTATGCAGTTTTTTAATGGTATTTCAAAGGGTCCAAAGTTAGAAAGAAAATGTAATTCTCGTTGCCTTGCCTCCTACTATATTGCGCCTCAATATGGAAAAGTGTATAAATAAACATTTTGCAAAGGTTTACCATTTAACACACACACACACACGAAATAGGTTGCCTTGCTAAATAGTTGCTCGAGAATGTTTCTCCGGGGTTTGTTAATTTTGCGCCTCATTTGAGGAAGAATGGAATAACATTTATCAATGTTCAAAATTCGAAAATCTATCGCTCGGTTGCAGTGCTCTCTTGCAAATGTTCCTATTTATATAATGGGCAAAAAGCATAGGAAGCATCGTTTTTGAGGGTTAAAATTGCAACAAGAAACTAACAAAACAAAACAAAAATAAGAAACTATACGCTCGGCCGCTTTGTTCCCTCGCTTGTACAGTTACATAGATAAACTTTGGCAGGGTGGGAGGAGGCGCAATTTCAACTTCTGCTCCGGGCGCCATAATCCCCAGATACGCCACTAAAAGGGGATAAAATTATTATTTTTTGTTTCTATCAATAATCCTTAGATAATACATTGTAGAGATTGTAGAGTACAAATTACAGTGACTTCAGATGCATGCAAGAGAACATAAATAATGAAAATAAATTAAAATACAACGACTGTATTAAATTTTTGTTGTTGTTGTTGCTATGCTTCTTCTCTGCAGTATTATTGTTCATCCCTTTAAATACTATTTACATTAAAAAAAAAATTATGAATCTGACCATCTATCAAAAATCAGTAGAATTCCATTATGTCATTAATACCAGGGAAGAATGCATGATTTTGTAAAGAGGGGGGGGGGGGGGGGGGGTGGGGCACAATTCCCTTTTTTTGGAGGGGGGGGGGGGACAAAATATTAAATAAGAAATAAAAGGTTATCACATTTCTAGGTGACTTTAGGTTAAAAATTAGAAAAGGGGAGGCACATTTTGGTGGTTGTGTTGTTAAGGTATGCCAATTGGGTTTTAAAAAAAGTGTGACTTTTTTTTGATACGCACTTTATATAAAAACCTATCATGAGAAAAAAAAGTCTACATTCAACGTTACGCAAATCTGCTTTATAGGAGCAACCCCCTCCCAATTTTCAGTTTCTGGATACCCATGTTTTCACATTCTTTAAAGTACAAGTTGAAAGTTACGAACCAACCCAAATGAAAAAAAAACA
>CM046850.1:20691110-20701110 GCA_025618425.1 Heliocidaris tuberculata | reverse complement strand
TTCATTTTAGTTAGTTTGCTCTTTGAGTGAGGTTGTGTTCTGAGGAGCCAGCAAGCAATGACCCTCAGTTTGTGTTAATTCTGGAGGAGATTCCTACCCACCATGTTGGTGAGTTTAGTAAATTCTCTACCAAGTTTTATTTCAGTGCTAAAACCAGAAACTTGAATGTATAAAGATGCGATTTTCAACATGAATTTTTTAAACAAGAGTTTGTGCATGTCAAAAACTTTGAAAGAAAAATTAATGTTTGTTTTAAAGTCAGTCAGCTATACATGTACATGTTATGCTGTGAAGTTCTGATTATTTGTGAAGGCTTTTAATTAAGTCATTTATTAAAGTGATATTTAAGATAATATGAGTAGTTCAATATTGCTCAGATTGATGTGAATTTATGCTTACTTTTAATATATGGCTAGTAAGAATTTCACAGACAAATTAATAAAGTTTAGATATTTGTCTGTACTTGCTAATTAATAAGGTGGACAAATACTAAAGAATAAATTACTGTAAATAATATGATCTGTGAGAAAGTTGATTAATAAAATAAGGATATGCATTTTTGGATAATGGGAATTTATTCAATTTGTAAAAGGGTCCTTTGGTCAGGGAGCTGTTGTCACTGGGACAGCACCTCGAATATGGAGCTACTGCTACAAAGGCTTCAGTAATTTGATTTCCTGAACCATGGCGGTGAAGCTTTTATCTTCAGAATTTGTATCCTGAGTTTCCATCTTGAGTTTCCAGTTGGACTCTGAAACGTCACGCAACTTCGTATCGATGACCACGCCTACTCTTCAATGACGATGGTCATCCAAGATTTCGCCAGCTATTTGGTACACCTTCAACCGTTCGAGGACTCGCGATAGCACCACGTCGTTGACAGCGACAGGGCCCTGTCGTCAATCCTCATCGACAGAACTTTCAGTGGACTGAATCCATTTAAACAGGGAAGTCCTTTAATTCATGACCCTTTAATAATTAATAACTATCAGTAACCAAATGATTAATTCTTACAATTCATTATAATACAATTCATTATAATTAATTCTGCATATGAGAAATGTTGTTCGATCTGTAATAGAGTTGTGAATATCTGACAATAATTTTCACAGCAACCAGTTAAAACATAAATTCTTTTGAATGAGAAGTTTTGATTATTTGATTGAATGCTCTTTGAACCAAATTTGATACAGTTGTAATAAACAGCTTGAAACCTTAAAATTCATTTGTACAGTGCAATTACTTTCGTGTACTTTGACCATGTCATAGCTCTCTTCACTATAAAAAAAGGATGCTTTGGGTATGTGAGGTCGTCTATATGATTTTGGGTATTGGTAGCCAAAACATTAGTTAAACGAAAACCCAAGTTTGATCCTGACACCTACATACACACTGTAAAAAAAAAAGATTCGTTGAAATTACTCAAAAAATGTTCGTCAACAGATTGCCTTGATTATTTTAAGTATTTGTCACAGGAAATTTTAAGTAGAATTTACTTATTTTGCTTAATAAATTTTTACTCATTTAAATTGAGTTACATTAACGTAAATAATTTAAGTATCGTAATCATGATAGATAACAATCAAAAAACAATTATGGCATGCTTAAAGGCATTGATTAACTTTGCCCAGGATTGAAAAAAAAATCACTGTTCCAGCTAATGCTGTAATCATAATTGCAAACCTTTAGCTCAGACAGGAATCGCCTGAGTTCTATAGGCTGATCGGTCGTTTATATATCAAGATATTTACGATTGAACATTGATGTCGGGATAGAGTACCACCGAACCCTAAAGAACTCTTACGGTTGGCATACCTCGCTCTATCACAGAATACCGTACGGGCTGGAAACCCGCTCTGAAATCGCCAAGCGCTGGTGCTTGGTTTTTGTGACTGCAGCGCAGCGAAGAAGCCGAGCGACTTGCGCTAGCGATTGATCGCGATTTTCTCTTTTTTTAGGATAGTAAACGGGTTCCATTTTCTCTCATACTTTCACATATCCTTAATTAATAATAATAATAATAATAATAATACTTGGATTTATATAGCGCCTTTTCCATAGGATACAAGGCCCTTGTCAATCAGTCTAATTGACAGAGTTGTACAAGTAAGTTTTCAGGTGTTTTTTGAAGATGTCTAATGAAGCACTGTTTCTTAAAAATGATGGGAGATTGTTCCAGAGACGTGGGGCTAGGGACTGAAAGGATTTAAAGCCAGCTTGTTTATGGGATTTGGGAATGACAAAAGAAGGAGCTGATGCAGATCTTAGAGAATATGACGTTCTATGTTGCTGAAAGAGTGAGGAGATGTATACAGGAAGTGTAGTTGCCATAGATTTGAAAGTTTGAACGAGTATTCGGTATTGTATTCTATCAGCAACTGGGAGCCAGTGCAATTCGTGCAACAATGGAGTAACATGGGACCATTTCGGTTTTTGACAGATAAGTCGAGCGCATTTGTTTTGGAGACGTTGAAGTCTGCCCAGGTCCTGCTTACTAATACCCCCGAGCAAACACCCACCATAGTCAAGCCTGGAGAGCAGAAGTGCTCTAACAACATTGTGACACGTCTCTTGATCCAAGTACCTTCTGATGCGATTTAAGTTGTATACTTGCCAATTTAGGGAGCGACATAATTGGGTAACATGATCAGACATTTTCATCTCCCCATCAAACACAACACCAAGGTTTCTAATCGTGGAGGAAATTGGAATGTTCTGATCACCAATGGAAAAGGAAAGGTTATTGAGACGAGTCAAATGGCTTTGTGACGCCGCAATGAAAAACTCTGTTTTGGCAGAATTTAACTTCAACTTATTCATGATAAGCCATGATTGTAAGTCTTCTAGGCACTTGGAGAGACGGAAATATGCACATGCTGCATCCCCTGGCTTGGTAGGATCAAATATGGTAAACAACTGAATATCATCCGCGTATACATGATAATTGAATTGAATGCTGAGTTATGATGTTTCCTATACAACGAATGTAGTAAGTAAACAACTGCGGCCCAATAATGGACCCTTGTGGTATCCCAAATTTCAGATATTGATCACTTGAGAAAGATCCCTTGACTTGAACCCTACTAGACCTGTTACTAAGATACGATCGAAACCAGGATAGAACTTTATCGCCTAGGCCAAAGTCCTCAGCTAACCTAAGTGAAAGAATGGTATGGTCAACTGTATCAAAGGCAGATGAAAGGTCAAGCATTAACAAGAATACAGCTTGCCTGTTATCGATAGCACAAAGCACATTATTCTGCAGAGAAAGAAGTGCAGTCTCGGTACTATGTGACTCTCTATACGCTGACTGCATGGGATCAAGCAAGTCATTCCGGTTGACAAAATCAGATACCTGCTTAGAAACTACCTTTTCGATTAGCTTACCTAGGAAAGGTATATTAGAAACAGGTCTATAACTGTTGAAATCATCTCTGTTCAGAGAAGATTTCTTCAGTACCGGTGTAATAACAGAAGATTTAAGTGCTTCTGGAAACATTCCTGTTGATAAGGATATATTTACAATGCGTAACAGTACAGGAAGAAGAACTGTCAAATGTCTCTTAACCAGCCAAGTAGGCATGGGATCCAAGGAACAAGAGTTTGAGGAACATTTTGAAATCATACTTTTCAAGACACTTTCACTAATAGGATCAAACTGAGTGAATGAACAATCAGGGTCACCTGCAGTTACACTTGACAACCTAGATCCATTTGGAATGGTACTCTCAATATCCTCCCTTATCTTAACTACCGTATTGACAAAATGCCTAGAGAAATCTTCTGCAAGATCAGAAGAAACTTTGCATTCAGGAAGAACATTACTACTGACATTGAGTAATTCATTAACAGTCTTATACATGTCTCTAGTATTGCATGATGAAAATCTGCTACCATAATAGTCTTTCTTAGCAGATGCAATGATATCACAGACATTTCGTTGACATTCAATGTACAGCCTGCGATCGACCTCTGACTTCGTCTTGCGCCAGCGTCTCTCAGCACGTCGACGGGCACGTCGGGCGGCGATCACCTCATCTGTGTACCAGTTCGGCTTGACACGAACAGGAAATGTCCTTGTAGTCGCGGGGGCATGAGCATCCAGGACTTCCAGACAAGCTGCATTGTACTGGAGGACTAAGTTATTTAAGTCAGAGTCAACAGGATCAAAGGATTCCACGATGGCGTTCACTTTAGTGAGAAGATCCCGAGAGAACTTTTCATGATTAATTGCTTTATACTTTCGTTGAACGTGCACCTCCCTAGATGGGGGTGACCGGACTATGTGTAGATCAAGCTCGAAGCATATCATGAAGTGATCTGAATGAGGAGTCTGATCCACAAAGCATGATTGAATGATAGGGGCAATGTCCTTGACAATGATCAGGTCCAGGGTGTGCCCAAGACGATGAGTAGGTCCTTGCACAAGCTGCTTGTAGTTCAATGAAGTGAGCAAAGAATTGAGATTTCTCACCTCTGCCTTACAAGGACAGTCCATATGGAAGTTAAAATCTCCCATAACCACAAGTCTATTTGACAGCAAATCAGCACAGCTGAGTACTTCTTCAAATTCCTCCAGAAAGGTTGCAGATGTGATTGATGCAGAAGGAGGTCTGTAGATCACCAAAAAGTTCACGTGAACGGTAGAGAAAAGAGCGAATTCAAAAGAACTTGCTTCTGGAAGGTTTTCGGAAATGTTCTTAAGATTCCAGTTACTTCTGTAGATAGCAGCGATCCCTCCACCACGGCCATCAGTTTCACGTGGGACACTGAGAACGGAAAAACAATTGTATATGTAGTTAGAGGACTGCACACAATTCACTGGCATTTGAGCTGATTTTACAATTTTCACAAAGTTAATCAATCACTTTAAACTTGTACCCATCTAACATTCACTGACACCTTTTCAATTGACATGATTTAGGATTTAACCAATTATCTATCATCATCACCAACAAACACTATTGCTTACGCTTTAATTTGACATCTAATGACAGGGCTCCGAATTCTGTATATACCCGATCGTATCATCTTTAAAGGAAAACTGGTTAACAATTTTCCTGAAATATCAAGTTTTGATTTGTTTTGAATTGAGTGACAATTAAAAATTGTCTTATCTTCTTATCTATGCTTAAATGAATTAGGAAATATTTTAAACTTCTTGAATTTTCATTCAACCACAAAAAAGAATTGTTTTATTTAAAAAAGAGAATGATTTGGTCTTAATGAATATTCATGAATTATGTTAATACTTTATTACGCACTGCATCAGTCTTCACTTTAAAAAGATAAGTACAATCAACATAAATTGTTTGAGTAATATGTATAACTTCTTATTTTAAGTTAACATTACTAAATTGATACAAGTTGAAATTACTTAAATTTGCTTTTGTATATATTTTACTTTAATATTTCACGTATATTCTACTAAATTGAAAGTTTGAGTTAGTAAGACTTAAATCGAGTGCGTAAGTCGCAAAACTTATGTTTTGAAGTAAATTCTACATGGGAAAAATAAGTAAAAATTACCAATTGGCATATTATTTTTTACAGTGCACACACTCACATAATTGCATCAACAAAGGTCCAGAGAACAAAAAAACAAACAAACAGAAAGAACTTAACTACCTTTCTATATTAGGTTACAATCATTTTATTTGATTACATGCAAAGTTTGATACAAAGGTTAATTGAAATTATGACGGCACGAAATATATTCATTGTAATCTTTACAATACAAAACTCATAAACATATTTTTTCGAATTATTATACAAGTAAGTGCCTAATTTTAGAATAAGAGCATTGTTTATCAATTATGGAACTATATATTAGTATCTTAATTTTATGTATGACGTGAGTAAATGTTTACATAACCCCATAAGTTCATTTGAAATTAATATTTTATAAAGCTATACTCATGCCGGATGCAAATGATATTTAGAATAAATATAGTTACAAACTATGCTGTACGAAACTGAATTAGACATCATTTTGTTGATTTTTGTACAATTTACAGTATTATTCAGTATTTGTTTTGCCAGTAATTTACTGATTTTCTCAGTGTGGTATTATATAGTTCATTATAGTTAAAAGTGAACATCATAATGATTTATATACCTTACTTTAAGAATCTTTCCTGATCCTGTCACCTGATTGGTTGAAAGTGAAGTCGTGTTTTTAACTATGCCCGCAAAAATGAACTATGCCCATGGTATTTTGCTGCGATCCCCATTGGTTTACGTGAAAATTACTTTGTGCGAGCGTGGATACCATAATCACAGTGCGATTTGATCGCTTAATTCTGTTCTACTGGAGCACAGTTTGATGATTTTTAAATCTGAGGACCCCATCAGTGGCGGATCCAGGATTTCTTTAGGGAGGGGGCTCAATATTCACAAAATTTTCTGACAAGAAAAAAAAAAAGGGTCCTCAGCATTTTTGTGCCCCTTTTTAACTCAAAAAATTGGGCCACTTTTTGGTCCCAGGGGAGGGGGCCCGGGCCCGCCCCTCCTGGATCCGCCACTGGACCCCCATGATTGGCAAGTCTCACATGTATTCTACGACTCTTATCTTTGGTCAGTATATAAAAGATATATAGACTGCTTTAATACTTGAGGCATAGTTGTTTCTATATAGGCTCTCGGGGACCTTACATCCTGCTATGACCCCTCGGCGCGCCTCGGGGTCATAGCAGGATGTAAAATCCCCTTGAGCCTGTAGACACAACTATGCCTCTCATATCAGTCAATATACATGTATCTATAATATTCAATTTTACTTTTTACTACAACCAGTTGCCTTTTAATCACTGTAAATTCTACGACAGATCTTACATACATTGTATAGTGCAAAATACTTTTAAAATAAGCTGTAATGATTTATAGATTATTTGATAATCACTTAGTAATAACTATTGCAGTTAACAAATTATTTTAAAAATGAATTACACGGAATTTATTCGAAATGAGGAAATGTGTACATAGCACACTTTAAAAGAGAACTTAGTATATTCCCGTAGCAAGGTTAAGTCTTCAAAATACTATTTACAATGGTCTCAATATTAGCACACGAAATGTTATAAAAGAGAGCACACTGAATTCCTAAAATTCCATACACTATTCTATAAAATACGATATAGTTTTATTGTACATAGGTGCCAGTGGCGTATCTACGGGGGGGGGGGGGGGGGGGGGGAGGGGGGCACGTGCCCCGGGCGCGCCCCGGGCGGGACTTTAAGAGGGTGCCCCCAAAAAGACACAAAAGAGAAAAAGAGAAAGGGGAGAAAAAAATTATAATTTTTGCCCCCCTCCACATGGTAAAGTGCATTAGAAATAGGGTTTTAGAAGGTTAATTAAAGCTCCCTCGCATATTTTAATTCAGGATCTCGCCGGAATTTCACGCCATAATATACTAAATACTACTACCATATGTAGTTTGTAAATGGTGTTTCAAAGGGTTCAAAGTTTGAAAGAAATCGTAACTCTCGTTGCCTTGCCTTGCCTCTTACTATATTGCGCCTCAATATGGGATAAAGTGTATACATAAGCATTTTATAAAGGTTCAACATTAAAAAAAAAAAAAAAAACTGGGTTGCCTTGCTAAATTGCTCAAGAATGTTTCTCCGGGGTTTGTTAATTTTGCGCCTCATTTTGAGGAAGAAATGAATAACATTTATCAATGTTCGAAATTCGAAAATCTATCGCTCGGTTGCAGTGCTCTCTTGCAAATGTCCCTATATAATGGGTAAAAAGCATAGGAAATATCTTTTTTGAGGGTTAAAATTGCAACAACAAGAAACAAACAAATCAAAACAAAAATAAAAAAAATATACACTCGGTCGCTTTGCTCCCTCGCTTGTACAGTTACGTATACTAGATAAGTTATGACAGGGTAGGAGGAGACACAATTTTATTCTTTGCCCCGGGCGCCATAATCCCCAGATACGCCAATTATTGGTGCTAAAAGAGGTTAAAATTATTATTTTTTGTTTCCATCAATAATCCTTAGACAATACAATGTAGAGATAGTAGATTACAATGAATTCAGATGCATGCAAGAGAACATAAATAATGGAAATAAATTCAAATACAACGACTGTATTATTTTTTTGTTGTTGCTATATTGCTTCTTCTCTACAGTATTATTGTTCATCCCTTTAAATACTATTTACATTAAAAAAAAAAATTATGAATCTGACCATCTAGAATTCCATTATGTCATTAATACCAGGGGAGAATGCATGATTTTGTAAAGAGGGGGGTGGCGCACAATTCTTTTTTTTTTTTTTTTTTTGGGGGGGGGGACAAAATATTAAATAAGAAATAAAAGGTTATCATATTTCTAGGTGACTTTAGGTTAAAAATTAGAAAAGGGGAGGCACATTTTGGTGGTTGTGTTGTTAAGGTATGCCAGTTGGGTTCCAAGGGCCCCCGCCAAAAACCGTCAGGGATTCATACTGTATTGTTACCATGTTGGCGAAATCTCGCCGAAATAATCTCATTTAAATTGAGCAATATACTGTTCTAATATGTGTTTTCTTGAGGTAGGTCTATACGATAGAATTACAAATACTGTCTCTCAAATTTAAAATGTTTAATCTCTTACTCTAATATTCACAGTCGGCTGAATTTCAGCGAAATAATCGCATTTGAATTGGACCATGATACTGAGTGAACACTTTATTGTCCATTTGAGTTTTAAAGGGTCACACATTTCTCAATTACTGAATTTCTTGACGTAGGTCTACGATAAAAAGGCATTAAGAAAAGGCTGTTTCTCAAATTTAAAATGTTTAATCTCTTAATTACATATTTCTGAGACTTCTTCAAAATTTTTTCGAAGATTTACTTCGGGATCCCAAGCATGATTTAAATATAATGGGCAAATGATTTGAGAAAACCTAATCACGTCTATCCTTGTATTAATGTTCAAAACTCATTTCATTCAGGGTCAACATTGGCGGGGTTTTATTTCCTTCTAAATTCTGTTGATATTTTGGCAAATGATGTATAGACGTATTTCGTGTCTCCCATAGAAGGGTGTAAGAAGACATAGTTTTGTAAATTGGAAACTTCAGGCCGATATAGAGGTATGCTATCACACGTATCACGACAGGACACACGAGTTAGTATCATATTTTCTGTGCAGTATACACAATTCCATTATTGTAGCCCTTGTTACGAGTATTATTTCATTACTTATTTCACTTTATTAAGAAAAGAACATTCTGAATTGTATAACTATATAGTAGGCGAAGCAAAATTGATTTATAGTTTCTCGTCCGAATTTTTGGAAAATGAAAAGGAGGTGATTCCATGTCATTTAGCATTTTGTATTTTTCCGATACACTAAAATGATATTGGGTCAATTTCAACACATTTTTCGAAAGTTTGATAATTGTACATGCACTTCAAAGGCTCACAACAAAAAAGAAATTGCATTATGTTAATGTCTTTTGTTATCTCATTGTGTAGATGTCCTCATATTCTTATTTAATTTCAGAACAAAAATATCAGATGACAACAAAATTACTGAGGCTGCCCGAAAAAATGAAGAAGGAGGGGACGAGAAGCCAGGAATTATTTTTATTTGGCCTTATGATGATGAGAATGATGAGAAATCATTTTTATGCAGATTTCAGATTTAAGACGAGCAAAGAATAAATTATCCTCAAAATAAAATTAGATAAATAGATGTACAATAGCAGCATGTTTTTGTTTTTTATATTGCTTCGACAACGCAGTTCTCTTTTATGGATGGCCCTTTAGAATCCCTGTTGATGAGGAAAGCGCCGAAGAAGGTATTCGACTCCAATCGGGTGTAATTGATTTTAGTCGTACCGCCGAAGTCGGGCCGAACTGCCAAGTAGTCTCCCGCCGAGAGATAGACGACGCCTCCAAGGTAACTCGAATCTTTTTTGGATCTGCTCAGGTCAGATGTAGGACGGCTGCAAATTTGCGAAAATGAATAGAAATGTATTCACATAATCACGAAAAGATT
>CM046850.1:20503610-20686110 GCA_025618425.1 Heliocidaris tuberculata | reverse complement strand
GAGGTTCAAAATCATTGTTTTATCGAAATTGGCAATTTTTTCAGCTTTTCGACAAAGTTCCTAACCATTTATATTGTTTACAAGACATTACATCTTATTAGAGCCATGTAGCACTAAAAGAAAAATATTATTGTTGCCAATTTGAAGAACAAAATGTGATCAATTTAGCCCTTAACTAATTCCTGGCCTGAAAGCGTTAAATATCAAACATTTTCACTTACCACCATCTTGCTGCTGTGCTTCGTCAACTGATCTTCGGGGCCTCCATTTGGATTGGAAAGATGAAAGTGGAGATGTGCAGTTGCATGGTTTGCTCAACCGACGAGAAGCTGTATGAATAAATGGAAATTTATAATTGTGAATATCGGAATCACACCTTATTTTGTAATTCTTGAGGATGGACAAACATTGTGATTCATGGCAGAAATATAAAGGATATGAACACCATTCAAAGACAAAATCAAAGTGTATGTATGTATGTAAATAATGTCTATAGAAACTGATGTCAGACTACATGCATGGAACCCATTTAAAACCATTATTGTCTAATCTAGATGATCCTGCCGTTCAGTCAGTCAATTGATTAATCAATAAATCAATCAGCAAATAAATCAGCCGTTCAATCCTTTAGTCAATCAATTAATCAATCAATCAATCAGTTAATGAATGAAGGAATAACTCCTCCCACGATTGAAGAAACAATCAATAATTATATGAGTCATCTTTCAATCAATCAATCAATCAGTCATCTAATCTATTAATTAATCAATCAATCAATCAATAAATAAATAAAATAAATCTATCCTTCAATTGATAAACAAATGGGTCTTAAATCAATTTATCAGATTACCATTCAATAAACGAATTCATCAGCCAACCAACCAATCAATCAATCAATCAATCAATCAAACATTCAATCAATAATTCAATCGATTGATCAATTAAACACTCTATACGTACCTTCACTTCGTATCACTTCCAAACGGCTGGATAGATAATTTACTTCTTGCTGTAGTACTGCGATTCTAAAAAAAAAGAACAAATGAAAATATGTCTAATTATTTTCAAAATTGTGCAAAAACAAAACAAAGCATAACAAAACAAAACAAGAGCCCCCAAAGCGTAGCATTAATTGTTAATTGAAAGAAAATTTGAAAATGAAAGCGTTTTCACGGTTCTCTGTTTCTCCAGTTTTATGAAAAAACCATGCATGCATGCATGCATGCTTCGATAGAGAAGATGATATTGAAACAAAATAAATGAAATTATCCCTTTTCCGAGAAAATCTAACAACTCTTTTGCTATATCTTTATTATGACATATGTTGCCTGTATAAGTTTTGTATGTAAAATCAAGAAATCTTTTTAAACAGCCCCCCACTATTTTTCACTCCCATAGAAAATGATGAATTTCTGTTCTCATAAGCAACATGAATATACATAGTCCATTTGTAGTTTGTAGTATAAAAATGAACGAATTAAGAGAACAACGTTTTGCAACATCAGTCTAATGAAACCAATAGTCAGAATCATAGTCTGATATATATATATATATATATATATATATATATATATATATATATATATATATATATATACATATACATATATATATATATATATATATACATATATATATATATATATATATATATATATATATATATATATATATATATATACATATATATATATATATATACATATATATATATATATATATACATATATATATATATATATATATATATATATACATATATATATATATATATATATATATATATATATATATATATATATATTCCAACAACAATATAGATAATAAGGAAATGCAACGTCATAGCTCTAATTAAAATGAATTTGACACTGCTTTCATTTCTAGACAGAAACACCTTCGCTTTGGTCTATAATTATTTACGCATACAAAAGCATTTGTCCTGCTTATATTTCCTTCTTCCTTAAAGTGACAGTAAACTGGAGCTCCTACATAGCGCCATCTTTTAACAGGATTTAATAAGTGTCTGTGCCTCTCAATTTCCCATCATGCCCCATTCTAGTTTGCAAAAGCTTAGAATTTATCTGCACACAATTTCCCACAATGCCAAGTCAAAAATAATAGTTTGAAATTAAATAAATTTCCTATTCATTTTTTAAAAATTCTAAATAAAACGCAAAATAATTTTCAAATAATAATCTTGATTCAGCAATCAGTGTAAGATGGCGCTGTTCAAGTTCTGCAAGTTTAATGCCACTTTAAGTGCTAAATATACTCTCTGCTCCTTTCGATATTACAACAACACTTAAGGAGGGGCCAAAGCCACGTTAAACAGCTTTATGACACTATAACCGTATCGAAACCGATAGATGCCAGTTGAAGACTTATTAATGATCAAATTTTTATTGAACAAAAAACTTTGCGTTATTGCATTTAAGTGAAATTAATTACAGAATGTATTTATGGCTATGATGGGGATAAATTGATCGATATAACGACATTGATCATATCGGTATATGAAATGCAAATTAAGGGGAGGATGTTTAAAAGGGGGACGTATATTCTTTTCATGTGCCCTTCCCTCTAACCCTCTCTCTTTATTTTTTTCTTCTTTTTGCCATTCGATGAGGGTGGGGGCACGTGCCCTTGTGCCCCCGTAGCTACCTCTCTATGTAGGATATAAAGGGTGGACTCGTTTATGGGTTTTTATTGATTAAGATAAAACTATTAGTAACGAATGAAACCAAAAGCTTTGCCTGAATTTTTGAAAGCCAATAAATAATAACCCTTTGTTCTCATTTATACAGGATCATTTCTTACATTCAAAATGTAATACACATTTATTTAGATATAGATATAACATTTTTTCATAAAATTAGGCATAGCTATAATAGCCTTTGGCATCTCTTGATGGAAGTTCACTATTAGTTATCTAATTCTGTTTTGAAAAAATGATATCCAGTATAAGAATTCAATCTCTCTTTGTGTAAAAAGCGTAACTTTGAGTTCTTCCTGATTATTAGTTTTTCATTTCTATTTCTTCTCTGTTTTAATTGTCTAAACTCTGTTTGAAAATAATAGCTTCCTATTATATAGAAAGCGCGCAATATTTGTAATTAATCTGTATTCATCAATTCATTTTATGACGTCATTATTTTGATAGTATTTTATGATTAATTTAATATATTTATATATATTTCTATCGGTTTCATTACTGAATTGGAATAGAAATGCACTTCGAGATTCCATTACACAAAATGTGTACAAAATGACGAAAAATACAACACTCATCATGAGCTTAAAGTCAATCTTTTGGTATAAACTTGTCAATATTTCCTTTCTCCAAATAAATTGAAATAAATCATGCATAATTCCGGAATATAAAACGTAATCGTCTTAAGCTGTGGCATTTCTTTGAAAGCGCTATTGTAGCGTTTTGGAAAGAAAATACTGTACAGGTGGTTGAACTGAGATTTATAAAATACTAAAAAGCACACTGAAAGTTTCGAGCAAAATGAACATCTTTCGAAAGAGAAATCTGACATATGAAAATAGTCTCTCCTTTAATTCCAATAATTATTCTCTGTTTTTACGATGATTCGTCCAGGGTCATCTGAGAGAAGTAGTCTGTTCTTTAACTGTTGGTTTTCCTTTGGCTTATGATTTTACTGTTTTGACCGGTTTTGACTGATATATAACCCCTAAACACTTTAGATACAATAATCCTTCAATCGGCATGTGATATATAATGATCTGCCATCTGTCGCATCTAGTTCTGTATGTTTTCCCCATATTTTCGACTTGTAATGCAGGCTCAGTGCCTGTTTCATAAAACTTGATATCTATGACAAGTTTAATACAATAACTTTTACAAGCTACTGAAATACTTGCATCTGATTGGCTGAAATCAAATTTGTCATAGATGGCAGTTGTTATTGATAATAAGTTTTATGAAACGGGGTCCAGTAGGCCTATAAATTTTGTATATTGTTGAAGCAGTGTCATCACAAACTGTTTACACATACATGTAGTTTACATTATGACTGTTAATATTCTTTATACGTATATGCTTGATATTGTAAAACAAAGTAGTGAGGTACAATGTCAATGAAGTTTTCATAATGAATAAATACCAAATAAATACGAAAATACCAATGAGTCAGTATGCTACATTAGATTTCTTACCTATAGAAAACAAATGCGAAGGTGGTAACGACGCCGACGAAGACAATAGCTTTGAAGAAGGTGAGACAGTTGAAGTTTCCGGACTCATTTCGAGCTTTCTCCCTCAACATCGCAAGCTTTTGGACGTCGCTCATCTTCGTCGGTCTGAGGTGGTTACCGACATCGACCGGGCAATGGACATCGGGATGAAGTAGATGTTTATCAGTCGACATCTTTATCACAAGCCGGATCTCAGAGATTTGAACAAATGCCTATGGATGGTGCTTTAGGATGACTGTATCAATGAAAATCAATTTCAGAAATTTGATTTTGTTTTGGAATTGTTGACTATTTTAGTCTAATTATGCAGAAAATCAAAAGCAAACTGTTCACAAGTAAAGTTAACAATGCTCAACTTATAAGCAGGAAATGTATATTTCTCTCTCAGATTTTTTATAAGATCAGATGACAATATTCATCATACGTTAACAATTCAAGATAGCAGAAGACTAATATGTTTGTCTCTCAAAAATACTTGAGTTTCAACTTGACGTTCACGATTGTAAATGATGCGAGTTTGGTTGCTGCATCCTTTTATAACCCAGTGGCTGAGAAATATGCCCTCGGTTCGAAAGAGAACTTGTGAAATATCGCTTAAAAGGTGACGTGAAACTGATGTCACTTGCACATATTTTGGGGATTCCCCAAGATCGCGGTCACCTCATCTTATGCGCATGTGCAGAAAGACAATCAGTGAGAGTGAAAAATTTACAGGGTAGTCTATAAAGTACAGACACCTTTTGAAATTCCCTCACATTTTTTTTTCGCAAGGTACAGCTATGATTTGCTTCCGCATTATGTCTATCGGCCATGGTCGGCCATCAGCCAACATTGAATAGTCATAATTTTTTCTCGAATAGATTTGTCTTCTGAAAAACTATTCGGAAAGATATCAGAGATTGTTTTTATAAAGGTACATTGTTGAATAATCACGATTAATTAACACAGCTTATAATTCTTTGCACAGATGTGAAAGGAACCACATTCGTTTGGAATATCTTATTTCATTAATGAAAGCCAAGCAACATAATTTGTTTTTCGTCTTTGAAAAATCCTTCTTCAGCGTTTAAATTTTGCATGTAATACAGGACCAGTCTGTGATGATGAGCACATCTACATTCAAACGGGTCTGTGATCAAAGAATAATCCGACCTTTTCCCTCGGCATCACAGGCTCTTGCGTTGCCCTCCCAGAGCAAGTGCATGATGAGCGTAGAAATCCTACCAGCTGCTCTTTTTCTCATACATAGTATTTACCAATCTTGCAATCCCAGGCATCATTACTTACCAATACAATTGATAAGGGCCTATATAAATTCAAAGAAGATATCTTCACAAAACAATGATGACATGCAACAAATTGCGCAAGAGGAGAACAACTACCAAGAAACGTTACATAATTATTAATTCTGGTAATGATATTTAGTAGAGTGATAATAACATAATCTGTCTCGTAGATGTACTTAAAAGCCCATCATCTAAAAATGTATTGACTTATAATCTCCATGGTAACCCTCTTTCCCGGTAAGCCCTAATTCTGATTAACGTTAATATCCTGGGGTATCAAAGTTGTTGCTTCTCCTCCCAACCTAAGGCATTGTCTCTTCGATCCCTTGATCGAGACGTGGCTTGATTTTTGAAATGGTATTTCTTTATTTTGTGTATTATCTTTCTCTTCATAATGATTTAGCACAAACTGTATATGTGTTAGGGCTAATTCGAGCTACATGTATATGTATACCGCGTTTATTTATAGGCTATTTTCACTGACAGAAATTCGAAGAGTGTCGGGAAGGGGGGGGGGGGGGGAGGGAGTAACATCCCCTTTGGTAAAGCCCTGATGATTTCTAATGCATTGAGGATGAATTTTAATCCCACCTTGTTCAGTGTTATTTTCGTATTTTTGTAGGAATGGTCCACTCAATGAGGGGAACTAGTCTGGCAAGGTGTATGAAATGCGAGAGAGAGAGAGAGAGAGAGAGAGAGAGAGAGAGAGAGAGAGAGAGAGGGCAAGACGAAAGGAGGGGGGGGGGGAGGGCGGGTGGGTTAGTGGCTGATTTTATCTTCATCTCACGTTTCTGTTTTGCCTCTCTTAATTTTTCTTTCTCCTTTCCTTTCTCTTTCTTTCTCTTTCTATCTCTCTTTCTGTTTTTGTCATTCGATAAGCGGGTGTGTGTGTGTGTGCGTGTGTGTTTGTGTGTGAGTGTGTGTGGGGGGGGGGGGGGAGGCGTTCTCCTTTGTGTCACCCGTAACTACGCCAATACTCCAAACAAAAACTGCCTTGTATAGTTCTCAGGTAGTTAGCTCAAACAAAAAACAAAACAACACAAAAACAAAAGAAAAACAAGAGAAATACAAAACATAAAACAAACACTTATACACCTGACTGCTTGCATAGCACTTATGTAAGACAAGCCTTAAAAATAGGAAATGATAACAATAAATAGACAGCCTTGTTTAAACAGGCCTTATATACAATAAAACAAAATAATTAATCAAAGGAAAGATTATTCTGCCGAATATACTTACATCACTTTCGCTATGGCGACTGGGAAAAACCCACCGTGTTATCTTGCCCACTGATATTATATTGACCTTGCTGATGACGCATTCACGGGGAATCCCCCGAAAGACGAAGACCACTTTCTCGTGTATCTTCTCGATAGGAAAGACATGTGGAAATACATGTACCGTATATGCCTCTCTTTAGTTTGTGCATTAAATGAGCAACACTGTTGTCTATGAATATTCAGTGTTATTTCGTAAAGAAAAAAATTATCTGTTTCCTCTAATAATATCTGTAGCACGCGTCTTAGGCCGGGTGTAAGGAAATATTTCCTTTGATAGAAAATGAAAATGATTGCTATTTCCTAAAGAAAACAAATGGTAAATTGTCCTTGTGAGAGATTACTCTAAACTAAAAAAACAACAACATAAAATAGTACAACTTTTCTACAAAGTTCATGAAAGATGAGCTCAAATAGCAACTATCTATAAGACCATTTCCA
This sequence comes from Heliocidaris tuberculata, assembly GCA_025618425.1. NCBI lineage: Eukaryota > Metazoa > Echinodermata > Echinoidea > Camarodonta > Echinometridae > Heliocidaris > Heliocidaris tuberculata. Next base: position 20,678,882 of record CM046850.1, on the reverse strand, counting down.
TTTATTACATAAGCCTACATGACAATTATTTATGTGAAAACTACATTATAAGTATACTGCAGTATGAAAATACGTCAGTAATGCAACAGCATTCCTGTTTTTCACACGCCAGGAATAAAATTAATCATAAGTATCTCGTCTCGTTCATTTATTTTGCACTCGCCTCCATTAATGATGGTACGAATGAAATATTACTATCAATTTTCTTCTTTTGGGTGGCCTGATATTTTATCAAAATAATATTGTCGGGTCGGGTCGGGAAGGGTTGGAGAGAGGGAGGGGACGATCGGGTAGGGAGGTGTGAGGGGAACACGGGCGTAGACACGCATAATTATCCGTTGTTAGTGGCGGGGGGGGGGGGGAGGGGGGTGATCTATTCATCATCCCCCCACTAACAATAGAAAGTGCGTTCGTATCTACGCCACTGGAGGGGAAGGAAGCAAAGGAGGGGTGGGGGATGTTGTGTTTAACATCTGTGATACGCCATCACTTACCCTTGAAAAATTAGTTCATCATATGGCAAACCCCATCTCCTTCTTAAGGTATTAAGCTATGCTGATGTTAGAGCGTAGTGGCCCTTTCATATATCCCTTGGAAAAACCCGTGTGCTTCTCTCTTTTTTTCTTGTCTAAAGAACACCCTTTTTTTTTTTAGATTTTGCGATATGAAACAGAATATATATATGAAAAAAGTAAATTTCCTTAAAGTGATTGATTAACTTTGTGAAAAATTGTAAAATCAGCTCAAATGCCAGTGAATTGTGTGCAGTCCTCTAACTACATATATAATTAAGGATATGTGAAAGTATGAGAGAAAATGGAACCCGTTTACTATCCTAAAAAAGAGAAAATCGCGATCAATCGCTAGCGCAAGTCGCTCGGCTTCTTCGCTGCGCATGCAGTCACAAAAACCAAGCACCAGCGCTTGGCGATTTCAGAGCGGGTTTCCAGCCCGTGCGGTATTCTGTGATAGAGCGAGGTATGCCAACCGTAAGAGTTCTTTAGGGTTCGGTGGTACTCTATCCCGACATCAATGTTCAATCGTAAATATCTTGATATATAAACGACCGATCAGCTTATAAAACTCAGGCGATTCCTGTCTGAGCTAAAGGTTTGCAATTATGATTACAGCATTAGCTGTAACAGTGATTTTTTTTTTCAATCCTGGGCAAAGTTAATTAATCGGCGGTGCCCGTGTGTTTCTATGCAGTCCAGGCGAAGGCGAGTTCGGAGATTTCCGTATTCGTACACATCAACTTACGTATACATCACAGCGATCTATGAGAAGGACATTTCGCTGATCCTCAATATACTTTCGACTAGACCTAGTTTCGTATGCGCACGAACTATTTTGCAGCATCAGCAAACACAGATTTTTCTCCATTCAAACCGCCGCCTGATCGCCTTTAATACATCCCCCTCATTATAAGAAAGAAAGAAGAAAAAAAGCTTTAAAAAATGAAACAAAAAGAATCATCCTATATGATTAAGTACTGATATGATAGTATTGTGAGAAGATATTATTGTGATAAGATAGTATTTTGATAAAATTGTAATGTGATAAGATAGTATTGTGATAAGTTGATATCATAATGAAATATTATTATAACGCGAGAATATTGTGATGAGAAAATATTGTATTGTGAAAAGATATTTGATAAAACTGTAATGTGATAAAATGGTATTGTGAAAAGTGAGTATTTTGATATAAGATAGTCTTGTGATAAGTTGGAATTATAATGAAATATTATTGTAATGAGAGAGTATTGTGATGATATAATATTTTACTGAAATAAGATATTTGATAAAACTGTAATGTGATAAAATAGTATTGTGAAAAGTTAGTATTATTGTATAAAACAGTATTGTGATATAAGTTGGTATTTATGATGAAATATTATTGTAATGAGAGAGTATTGTGATGGGATATAGTATTGTGAGAAGATAGTATTGTAATATGCCGCTCTTGTGACAAACAAACGAACAAATTCAAATCAACATTTATTCAAATTAACATTTATTAACATTCAACATCTGTTCAAATAGTACAATTTACATGCATATAAAGTAATATCAGTACAATCAAGAACTTGCAAAGTTACAAGGAAGAAGGCGCAGTCCCAATAAGCCAGATGCTTGTAGCGGGTACGCCTGAATACACAAATACAATATAATTTAATACAGGAAAAGAAGAAAGGGACAGACAGAGAGAGAGAGAGAAGAGGATAGGGAACTTGGAGTAGAGGGAAAGGAAGAGGACTGCAACATAGTAATAATCATAATGGAGTTGTATGGCATGCATGGATAATACAGTGGCAAGATATACGGTGAGAGTAAAATATCGAAATATTCACAGGCATTCTTACAAAAAAGATACTGGAAACAGGTTAGGATGATAGTAATCGAGCATAATAAACAAGTAAGGCATCATGAACTATAATCCGATATCATACACTTTTTTTAGCTTCCATGAGAAGCTTAACAGAGACACAGAATTTCTCATGGGTGCAGGTAAATCGTTCCAAAGCTAAGGGCCGGTGAAACGAACATTATGTTGAAAAATAAATTTACGGTGTTTGGGAATATAGATTTCATCGGTTGATCTGGTATCATACTTATGAATATCTGAAACAAGTTGGAAAGGACCACGTAACTGGGAAGGTAATTGTGAGTTTAGACATTTAAAATAATATAAGATAGTATTTATTTGTATCTCGTATAAAAACACAAAAGAAATTCACAGTGAACAAATTGGTTGCGTTAAAAACATATCAAATTACATAGCAGGAATTATCAGTACACAGAGGAAAACAGCAAGTTTAAAAGCTTAAAAAGAATAAAACTTAATCAAATTTAAATAAATTTACTCAACAGTGTTACAATGCAGCGAAAGAGAGGAGAGGAAGAGAACAAAGGAGTAATAAACGTTTAAAACAGTAGAGAAGGAAACCGGAGCAAAGCATGAGAGGACATAAATAGAGATCAGCATAGATAATAGAAAGAATAGAAGTGCAGTGTTATTTATATAACAAGGTACACTGTTGAAGTTTATTTATATCTAGAATGCGAAGCAATTTAAGAGATTTATATAAAGGATCGCTACTGGAGCGTGGATGAGTACCTGATATGATACGTGAAATCTTGTTTTGCAGTGTACTTAGCTTCTTAACATTAGTTCGATATGTATTTGCCCATACTACGTTACAATAAGATAGGTACGGGAGAATTAAGGTGCAGTATAAAGTACGCAATATCTTTTGGGGTAGAAACATACTTACGCGGTAAGCAACACCATTGTTTTTAGCTATTTTGTTTTCAAGTTCATTTATATGATTTTTCCATGTTAATTTACTGTCTATAAAAACACCAAGAAATTTAGTAGTTTCAACTCTAGGTAAGATGCGATTATTTAGTATGATTTGTACAGAGCTCAAGCCTGGAGGCTTTGGAGAGTTGCAGAATATCATGTAGTTACATTTCTTGTAGTTGATTGTTAACTTATTAGCAGCAAACCAATCGCAAACTTTCAATAAATCAGTGTTAACAGTTTTACACAAAACATCTAGATTTTTACGAATACATAGTAAATTTTGTATCATCAGCGTAAAGAATAAAAGATAGCAGATTGGATGGTCGGTAAACAAACAAATCAATACAAATGTGTGTCTACATCAAGCAGGCTCATTGACAAAAGTAACATTTCCACCTCCACCCCTGGAGGGGATTCAACGAAGCTTTTCAACAATATCTTGATACGCATTCAAAAATAAAACATTTGTACAAAATAATACTAATTCGTATACTAGTACACGCCGTGACAAATCAAGTGATAAAGACTGGGACTAAATACCATATGGAAAGTCAGTTGAGTGTTCTTTTGCCCTCTCGACAAACTAGCTAACCTTGCATTGGTTGAGTCATCTTAAAGGTTTGGGAATCCCAACATATCGTCTCCTAGGGGGATAATAAATGAGTTTAATGCTTTGAATTCGACTGACAAAATTTAAACTGAGGGAAAACCCAGGCCCTTGTAAATGAGGACAGTAGTCGGATAGAAGATGGTGGGTGGGAATACCCGAGGCTGCTTACTTCGGGGTGGTTCATGTGGACGTTTCTAAGTTGATTTCATACTTGACTTCTCTCTCTCTCTCTCAAAAAGAAAAGGAATAAAAGAAAAGAAAAGGAGGGGTGGCTCCGTTTTCATGAACATAAAAAGCTAGTTGTGCCCTCACAGCGGAAGAAGAAGAAGATACTACACACCTGGGGCCAGTTTCTCGAAACCATCATAGGTCTAAGTTCTTGAACATCCTATAGAAACTATGAGATGTCCACGAACGTAGACTTATGACAGTTTCGAGGAACTGGCCCCTGGCCTTCGATCATTCGAATAATTATTCAAATATATTACAAAACAGATCAAGCTTTCTGCGTATGATGTGAACATAGTTGCGGGAAAACCCACGGTTACCATAGGCAAATTATGTATTTTAAGGTGATACTAGCTCTGCACTTTCATTAGATTCCCTTTATAGAAAGAGTTACGACAGCATAAATGTCCGAATTTAAAAATATAAAGGGGCTCATTTTTTTTTATTTAGTACATGCAGTTACTTATAGCACTTGAATAGAAATATTGCGTAATAGTCGAAACAAAATGACGTTTATCATGGGTTGTCGTAACTCTTCTATAAAGAGACTCTAACTTCGGTCCTGTAGACACTCGGTCTTGCAACTCTGAATGTTGAGTCAGACATGGCTTTCCGAAATCAAGACTGAAACATCAAAACCCCGAGACCACAACTGACAGCCTATATCATTACATACCGAATTAAAAAAAAAAAAAAACAAACAAAACAAAACAAAACAAAACAAAACAAAACAACAACAACAACAACAACAACAACAACAACAAACAACAACAACAACAACAAAAAAAACAACTATAGCCTTTCGGATAGACTCCATCTAAATTGAATTGTATTAACATGTTTTTTTTTTCCGGAACAATTAATGAGGTTGCACTGAACAATGAACGTCGCAAAGCTGATGTATTAGATATATTGATTTATTTAATTCAATGGATAATTTACATCACAAAGCTGATATATTTTGAATTTAGAGATAAACATATAACATTTATGAAACTGTGCCCTTCAAAATCGGAAAATAATCAGAGAAAAATCAGTTCTATATACGCAGATCACGATGAAATAATAATGCAATAAAAGGACACTAGCAGCATATTTGATTACATTTATATAAGAGAGAGAAAAGAAAAAAAAAAGGTATAAGATTCCCCGTCGGATGGGGGGGGGGGGGGGGGGGGGGGGTAAGGAGGACCCAACTTGCCCGTGCTTGTTAAAACCCACTCCTGCTTATTTTAAGTACGCAACGAAAAGTTTCCATTTGCGTTTTTGTGCACATCTTTCAAATGTTAGACCAACATGCATCATTCTGAAAAATTTGACAACCGTTATTTATTCATTCATTCATTCATTTATTGCTTTTTGCTTGTCAGAGACTTCTTCCCTACAGTGCCCCACCTTTACAAAATACTGGACTGTCCAATGATTACAGAATCGCACTTGGTTACTATATGTGCAATGATATTAGCATTGATCTGGATCTAGGCCTACACACGTCTGACCTTTATTCGCTGCCTAGAATGTAACCAACTAAACAATGGGTTTCCCCGGCAATGGGAAGTTGACCAGATGTTTATATCGTTGAACCCAATTGTTCAAATAGAAATCTCGAAATATCACCAATGTTTCCTGAGACCATTCCCTGTAATATAAAACCGATTGCGAAACAACAGAGATGCCTGTGATCTTTATTATATTAAGTGTTAAAAAAATAGACACTTTTGATCATTAATAACTCAAAAATTATACCTCTTATCAGACTGAGGTTTTGGCATTGTAAAGTTGAAGGATGTAAAATTTATTGGGAACAAGTTTCATGACATATCTCTGAACTCTTTTTAAAAATATTGATCTGAATATTTAAAGGGATTGATTAACTTTATGTCAAATTGTGAAATCAGCTCAAATGCCAGTGAATTGTGTGCAGTCCTCTAACTACATACATAATTAAGGATATGTGAAAGTATGAGAGAAAATGGAACCCGTTTACTATCCTAAAAAAGAGAAAAAAGCTAGCTAGGCGAATGGTACCGCGATCGATCGCCGCTAGCGCAAGTCGCTCGGCTTCTTCGCTGCGCTGCAGTCACAAAACCAAGCACCAGCGCTTGACGATTTCAGAGCGGGTTTCCAGCCAAATAAATTTTATATCCTTACTTTACAACGAAAAATCTCATTCTGAAAATTTTTGAGTTATTCATGATCAAAAGTGTCCACTGTATTTTAAACACCTAGTAGAAAGGTCTTAAAACACATTCGGGAAGAAATCTATGTTTGTTTAAAATACTAATATTTTTTTTTTAGATCTTGTTGCAGTCAGCACCAGTGTGTTCATTCCATGAAAATTTTAAAATAAATTTCTATTCCCAGGAATTTATTTACTGATGTTCGTTGGGTGTTGTTTTATCTCTTTAAAGCTGTGTATTTCTTCGCAGTACTGTGTAGTTAGTTTGTATTAACAATGAAAATTAATTTATTAAAAGAAAGCCAATGTAGTAATTTGTTTACTTCATTTCTAAATTTCAGTTCCAAATTTGAATATTTTGATGCGACATAAACACACTGGTGCCGTCTGCATATAAGATATATTTCAATTAGTCTGATATATTGCACATGTCATTTTATAGAGAGGATAAATGAAAGTGGACCCACATACAGCCTTGCGGTACTCCACGCACAGCAGTTTGTCTAGAAGAAGTATTACTTTCAACTTTGACAAATCGTTTCCTGTTTGATCTCGCTTTGACTTGTAAAGCCCGGCCCCAACGAGGCGTCATTTACTGACGTAAGGACCGCGTCAGCGACTGGTGCGGTATTTTGAAAGAGTAATATCGTTTAAAAAAATGATTGCGAAATGAACAGTGCAAATCCATACTTCCCCACGAATTCAGTCTTCCCCACAAATTTACCCTCCCCGAAAAAGGTGAGCAATTAAAATCTGGTCTAAATATGCATATAATATGTTGTTTCACTTTGAGTATTGGCGCAAGCTGATTTCATCCATTCGTGAATCCGTTGACCCTTTCTCTTTCGCTGTGTAGGATTTCTCTGCTTGAAGTACATTTTCGATGGAAATTTCTAGGTCGTGTAGGCTTTCTAGTTTCATCCCTATCAATTCATTCAGTTACCTCTTTAGTTACCCTTCTCTCCACAACATCATTCATCTATTATCTCTTTTCCCATTGCTTTACCACAGAGGCTGCGCCCATTTCCACATCTGATAAGCGCCATTCTCTTCTGATAAGTGCCTATTTTACCTATATTTGCCACTGTTTCTTACAAAGAAAGCCACATCTAGCTTCAAAGAATCGGTGCGGCTTTATGTATCAATATGTATCCATATTTCTAAAATAGCAATGTAAGTCAGTGGCGCTGGAGGCAAGAGGGGCACAATGCCCATCCCCCAGCAAAATTTTTCTCATTCTGCTCACGCAAATGTGTCTATAATTTACACCAAGTAAGGGCAATATTTTCTAACACGATAAAAACTACTTTTCGAAAAATAAACTCAAGACAATTTCACTAGCCCTGTCTATCACCTTTAGAAATGTGCGAACATTATAATGGTGTATTACGTAATCCGAACCTGATTTCTATGGGCAGTACAATAGGCCTTTGAAATTGCCCTTGAGTTTATTTTTCGAAAGTAGTTTTATCGTGTTTTCTGAAAATTTCCCCCAAAGCGCGCTCTTATATATGAAATCAAGCAGATAGCATAATTTTTATTTCGATGTAATTCTAATGAAAAACGACAGGGTTAATGTAAGAATTAAAGAATCGTTCCCAAACATTAATTTGCGGTTGTCTTTTTCAATACATCGCTGTAAAGTGATACACAACCCAAGGACTTTTAAAGCATTAGAAAAAAAAATCTGAATTTTTTTTTTTGCTCGCTCGCTTTGCTCGCACATGAATCATTATAAAATTACACACAACTGATAATTAGGGGGAGCTGAAGCAGTATCTAGAACCACGTTAAAATAGAATCAATAAAATTGAAGAAGATGGATGTTTGATAATCTATTAATTAGAGTGTAGGGTATTATATACCACTGTGACAAAATGGTCCCCTTTTCGCTTTGTATATAGGTGCCCCTTTGTTGCTGTTGCCCCCACTTTGAAAAACTCTCCGCCGCCCCTGCTTTACCAACAGCTTGTTGCACACAACCTCATCAATTCGATCCAAAACCAATGCACTTACTCGATTCGGCTGAAGTTGACGACTTTCTCGGCATGCTGAATAGATAATACGTAATAGAACAAAATCTCAGTCAACCAATCAACTGATTAATGAATCAGTCAGTTAATTAACTTATAAATCAATCAATCAATCAACCAATTAATCAATTACTCAGTCAGTCAATTAACTACATTTTAATCAATCAGAAATAAATTATGAATTGTTTTCGATCAACCAATCTAAATATCCAGTCAAACGTTCAGTATTTTTTCATTACATATTAAGGGATTGCCCATAAAATAACTTTTCACATCGGAAATACGCCTTTCTTTTGGAAAAATATACAGTAATATTTCCCCTAAATTAGATTATTTCCCAGAAAGGTCGGAAATGACCGTATACAACTTGACATTTCCCTAACTGTTATTGTACTTTCGTTCTATCGTGTTTCAGGAACTGTATATCTACGAAATGCCACCGAAAGAAAAAAATGCGTGTTGGATTACAATTTCCCCAGCTTTCGAGACATCCCGCTATCATAAACAATTAACTAATAAAAATAGAAAAAAAATATTATAATTAAATAGAATCGAAAACAGTTCAGACATGTGGATGATATTGCACGTATTGTATCCAACATGTCTATGAAATGCCATCGAAAGAAAAAAAAATGGGTATTAGATTACAATTTCCCCGGCTTTCAGCATACCCCTCTCTCTCTCACACTTTGAAAAAAGAAAAAAAAAAAAAAGAAATGAGAATAAATAAATGCTACCATAAACAAAGAACAAATGAAATAGAAAAGAACAACAGTTTGGAAGTTTGAAAGAGTATTCATGATAGAATTTACAACATGTATTTTGATAAAATGATTATTCACACAAGTCTCATTAATCACTTTTAAACAACGTATTGTAGTCCATATCATTGAGTCAACTGCAAGGCATTTAATAGTACTTTGCAGTGGCGGATCAAAAAATAGTACTTTGCAGTGGCAGATCAAAAGGCGGGCGGGGGGGGGGGGCACGTGCCCCTGCAAAACCCATAATGGAATATGTGACCCATCACGTCAAAATGAGACAGAAGTCGCTGGGCTAGAACTTGAGAAAATTGAGCAAATCTTTAAAATCTTCAAATTTTGTAATTTTTTTTTTCTTCGCTGATTTGAATCCGCAATGTTTCATGAATGCTCTGTTAAAAAATTGAGTCCTAAATATAACGGGAAAGGGTAGAAAAAGCAGTTTTTCTGCGAGTGTTTTTTTCGGTCAACTCTTCTTTTTTTCGGACAGCTGGCGAGAGCCAGCGCGAAAAGAAAGTCTTCCGCTAGGCCCCGCCCCTAGCGACGCGGGGCTTTGTTCATTGGATGTTCGCAGTCACGTGATCTCTATAAAAGAATTTGCAACTAGAGTGGAGTGAAAAGATGTCTTACAAACAGTGACACTGTTTTACACGACAATAATAAGGGATAAATTCTGTAACACTTTTAAAAGCCGACTAAAAAGAAAAGAAATTGGCCTTTTAACCAGAAAGAAAAGTACCTGCATGTGTCATGTGTGTAGAGATTATGAAACAAGCGCGTGATTTAGGACAAAGACAGAGAGAGAAAAAAATCAATAATCGTCTCATGCTGGAGGTGACTTAATCCGTGCTCTTCAATAGGGGCGAATTCTATACCTCTTTATAACATGGCGAAAAGAAAAGAAATTTAGCTACATGTATTAAAAACCAGTAGATTGTTTACATTTTTTAAAAAGCTTGAGTTAACTAGAGCGGAGAGAAACGATGACTTTCAAGCTAAGACACAGTTTATCTTCACCATGTTCATACTACCAGTTAACATGATGATAATTAGCGGCCAATGCTCTTATTCGTTTAAAAAGCCGAACAGAAAAGAAAGTTGGTTTTCAAAACAGAATTAAGAAGAACTGTCGAAATTATGATACAGGTAAAAGATTTAGAAAGAGAGAGAGAGAATTGTCTCTGTGTTAATTTTTACAAAAAACAGTTATCATTATTATATATTTTTTTTAAAGCTCTAGTTAACTAGAGCGGCGCTAAGAAGCAGTTTATCTTCATCCCGCTGTAAGTTGAACATGAGGATAATAAGAGGCCAATTCTGTAACTCTTTTAACAGCCGAAAAGAAACAAAAATTATTTTTTTTAACTAGAATGAAATGGCCCTTGGTTGCGATAATGAAACAAGTACATGTAGCTGATTTGTTTCAAAGCTCGAGTTAACTAGAGCGGAGAGAAACGATGACTTTCAAGCTAAGACGTAGTTTTTCTTCATCCCGCTGTTGAACATGAGGAAAATAAGCGGCCAATTCTGTAACTCTTTTAACAGCCGAAAAGAAAAGAATATTATTTGTTTAACTAGAATGAAAAGGCCCTTGGTTGCGATAATGAAACAAGTATCTAATTTGTTTTAAGCTCAATTAACTAGAACGGAGAGAAATGATGACTTTCAAGCTAAGACGCAGTTTATCTTAATCTTCATCGTCTTCATACCGCCAGTTAACATGGTTAACATGATACTAAGCGGCCACTTCTCTTATTCGTTTAAAAAGCCGAACAAAAAAGAAAGTTGGCTTTCAAAACAGAATTAAGAAGAACTGTCGAAATTATGATACGGGTGAAAGATTTAGAAGGAGAGAGAGATAAATGTCTGGGCGTTAATTTTTACAAAAAGTAGTTATCATTATTTAGTTTTTTTGTTGAAGCTCTAGTTAACTAGAGCGGTGCTAAAAAGCAGTTTATCTTCATCCCGCTGTTGAACATGAGGATAATAAACGGCCAATTCTGTAACTCTTTTAACAGCCGAAAAGAAAAGAAAATTAGCTTTTCAACTAGAATGAAAAGGCCCTTGGTTGCGATAATGAAACAAGTACCTGATTTGTTTTAAGCTCGAGTTAACTAGAGCGGAGAGAAACTATGACTTTCAAGCTAAGACGCAGTTTATCTTCATCATGTTCATACCACCAGTTAACATGATGATAATTAGCAGCCAATGCTCTTATTCGTTTAAAGAGAGAATTGTCTGGGCGTTAATTTTTACAAAAAGCAGTTATCATTATTTTGTTTGTTTGTTGAAGCTCTAGTTCTACAGCGGCGCTATAAGAAGCAGTTTATCTTCATCCCGCTTTTGAACATGAGGATAATAAGCACGATAAGCGACCAATTCTTTAATTTGTGTAAAAGCCGAAAAGAAAAGAAATGTAGCTTTTTAACCAGACAGAAAAGGACCTGTCTCAAGATTATGAAATAAGCGCGTGATTTAGAATGACAATGAGAGAGAAGAAAAATCAATAATCGTCTCGCGCATGCAGGAGGTGACTTAATCCTTGTTCTTTGAAAGGGGCGAATTCTATACCTCTTTGACATGGCGAAAAGAAAAGAAAGACGCTTTTAGAAACTAGTAGATTGTATACATTTTTTAAAAGGTAGAATGAATTAACTAGAGCAGGATAAAAATGTTTCTCTATTATGAAGCTGTTTCAATCTGGTAAAAAGTAAACAGAAAAGAAAGATAGTTTATAAAAGAAGGAAAGACAACTCTGTCGAGATTATGAAACAGGTGCGTGATATAGAAGGAGAGAGAGAGAGAAAATCAATAATCATGTGTTAATTCTTAAGCTTCAAAAAGCGGCGAATTTTATTGCTCTTTCACAAGACAAAAAGTAAAAAAGTTAGCTTTATATTCAGACATCAACGATCTCTGTCAATATCATGGTTGGCAAAGATTCGTCTATCAATAATTTTGCCATGCTTGAATGACTTTGCGACAATCGAATCCAAGCTTTGAAAAAAAAGCAAATAACACTGAAAGAAATCAAGTTTACATGATTAATTTAGAAAAAATATAATGAAATGAAAACCTCTCAAAGTTTAAACTATAATCTAAAACATTTCCCCGCACAAAATGACAGACTTATAAACCTTTTGACTATAGCTAGGTTATTCAACCTAAGAGTATACCGGCATATGAAAGGCTCAATGAAAAAAGCACGAAGTCGATGCGGGAAGCTTTTTCAGTGCTGTGAAACTACTTGATTTGCTACCCCTTAAAGCGTTAGAATTCATGGCTTAAATGAATTAAAATTCATGTTCTCATGAGAAGAGATGCTAAAGAAACATAAGGACTAGTTTTTATTAGAATTAATAAACGGTTGCTAAGGGTTTTATTTTCAAATCTAGTTGACATTGCAAACGGAAAATGCTGCATGTCGGCAAAACGGAAGTCAACTTTGGAAGCGTGTTTCTCGAAGAAATACTTTTCCACAGTCCTACTTTACTCAAGTTTCAAAAGCTATTATATCCACTAATACTCACTCTCTAGAGTTGAACTATATACCAAATTAAAGCTTATGAAACGGAGAATAATAATCAATAATAAAATGAAATGTCAAAAAATGCGACTTCTGTCTCATTTTGACGTGATGGGTCACAACCCATAATGGAATATATCAAAAGGAACTCTTATCTCAATCATGTCAATGGCATGTTGTTCTGAAAGAAAGAAGATTTCCGACAGTTTGAAAGAAATTGAATAAGCGATATGAAATGTAGGAATTATTGAAAGTTGTAATCACTATTATTGTGACCAAAGTATGTGCTCTATAATAATATTCATAAATTTTCCGTATTGAAGTATTATGCCTTCAAATGATACCTTAATGGCACCCATCCGTATATGCTTTGATGAGCAGCATCGCTTTGAAAATGATTATGATAGTTGAAAATAAACCCTTTCACAATCCTTACTTTGATTTCATGTTGCTTAAATTACTAGTATCACAATGATTAGAAATGTCTAGTTGTCCCATTGGTTAGGTAGGGAGTATTTTTTTTTTTACTAACTGTTAAACATGTTAAAGGTCAGAAGAGTACATTTACATAATTTCTGTACTATATAAATCAACAACAACAACAGCGTCATCATCACATTCATTATCATCAACATCATCTCTTTACAAGTCAATATCTGCTTCGGAACCCTGTAACTGGCGACAATCTGTGCAGCCGACTTTCGATTTCCATGTATGTACACTCTCCAGCGCAGCGGGGAGAGAAATAAGATACAGCATAAGCAGCACAATCTGTGTTAGCGGCAACAATCTGTGCAGCGGCGACAATCTGTGTTGCAACGCGTACGCCCGACGCTCGCGCCTGAAGTTGTCACACACAGACGTTCTGTATGCGCTCATAATACACTCATTTATCTGCATGCATTGTTGCGTCGTTCCTACGATGAGAAAAGAAAATCGAACCGGTTCGATTTTCTTTTCTCAGCACATTGTGGGCTTAACATTTGATTCGCAGGGCCGATGACGTTTCCACGAAGTCACGAAACGTCAACATGGTCAACATCTTGTCAAGGGCGTCGATTCGTTCGAAACAGACAAAGCATTGGAGGGGCAGGGCACAATGCTTGCCCCTTTAATGCTTTATCTATACCGAACGAATCGACGCCTCTGCATCTTGTAGTTTTATTTAATCTCGGTTAAAAAGGACGTGAACAGAAGTGCATCCTAAATCGACAAAAGATCCAAAGACTCGATTATCCCGATGTCGAGAGAAGATCCCAGAAGGAGTGATGATTCATGAAGATCCAAACTAAGAATTCAAGGAGTCGTCGATGTCGATGACGATGTTGAAAATGATGTCGACCTTGATGTTGGAAACGAGGCTGTCCAAGATGATGCTGAAGATGATGTCGGAGATGATGTGCGAAACGGTGTGCAATATGAAGTCCAAGATGAGGTCCAAGACGAGAGACGAGTCCAAGGGCGAGAATACATGCTCTCCTTTGTTACCCAGACTATCACCTCTGATACTGAAGTGTAGCCAGATAGACATGCACCAAGATGCGATGGTGAATTCTGATTAGATATGGCAAAATTTCCAGTTTATATAAAAACCTAACATTAACTAGAACATGTTAGAACATTCTTGTTTCCTCCTTTTCTTTATTGAGGAAGGCAGGTCTAGATGCTTCCCAAACGGGCTGTTCAAGTTAGATATGATACTATTGTAAACAATCTACTAACATTCTTTGTTATGTTAATTACATTAAACTCCCAACCACTGTAAGTAGATGATGATATTGTTCTTATTTCCTGCTTCTGGGTTTAATAAGAGGTCAAGTATGTTCAAATTGGAAATAAAAACTATTAATAATTTTAGGTCTTCTAGTTTAGGTCATCTAGAAGTTTCCATCTGGCTTTTGGAATTTCGAATAAAATCATCGTCATTCAAGAATGTTCCACACCAGGTCTCAGATATCTCCATTATTCCTACCTATTTTAAACAGCATTGTTGACAGATAATATTTCATTTTTATAGAATCTATTGATGCTTTAGAATGTGATTTCTAGAATTCTAAAATATAAGCAACTTTATTTACTTTGTAACCTAGATGTAATATTTCTATTGGTTATTCCTAAAACCAAACATGTATAATCTTATGTCTTCTGGGGCCCGTTGCACAAAACTTGCGTTTAATCGCAACTCTTAAAAATCAAACGCAACTTCTGATTGGCTAAAAATAAAGTTGCGTTTGATTTTCCTGAGTTGCGTTCAAACGCAAGTTTTGTGCAACAGGTCCCAGGAAATTTCTATGACTGTACAGGCATTTAAAAACCTAAAAATAAATTCATTTTAGAAGATTTTACAATTTTTAATCAAGTTCAAACATAACGATAGATGAATACAAAATCATACAAATGTATCGCAGAAAACATACAAGAATTACTACAATTAACTTAATAAAAACACGATAAAAACTACTTTCGAAAAATAAACTCAAGACAATTTCAATAGCCCTGTCTATCACCTTTAGAAATGTGCGAACATTACAATGGCGTATTACGTAATCCGAACAAGATTTCTATGGGCAGTACAATAGGCCTTTGAAATTGCCCTTGAGTTTATTTTTCGAAAGTAGTTTTTATTGTGTTTAAAGAACAAATCAATTATAGAACATGTTAAAGGCAAAAGGTGAAAAACAGTGAATGAAAGCTATATATCAATTAGTTAAAAAAAGCTTTTTTAATCAAACGTTTAAATATCATTTAAAGGTCAAACATTCATTATTTTTTTCCCCATTACATATTAAGGGAATACCCATAAACTAACTTTTAACATCGGAAACACACCTTTCTTTTGGAAGATATTTCCCTGTTATCATACTTTCGTTCTATCGTGTTTCAGGAATTGTATATCTATAAGATGCCACCGAAAGAAAAAAATGCGTATTGGATTACAATTTCCCATGCTTTCGAGACATCCCGCTATCATGAACAATTAACTAATTAACCCTTTCAAGACAATTGACCACATTTTGTGGTTTGGCTCAATAACTTTTGATTCAGAGCTCTAAAAAATATACCAGATGAATGAGTAGAAAAAGCAAAAATTTCTACACACATTGTGTCCATTTTTGTTGCATGACCATATTGCGTTTGATGCCAGGAATTTCAAAAAGGAGAATAAGCTTCATAATCCTTAAATTGGCAACACATTGAGAGGTTCAAAATCACTATTTTTTATCAAAATTGGCAATTTTTTCAACTTTTCGACTAAGTTTCTAATAATGTATATTGTTTTCAAAGACATTGCATTTTGTTAGAGCCATGTAGCACTAAAAGAAAAATATTATTGTTGCCAATTTGAAGAACGAAATGTGATCAATTTAGCCTTTAAATAATTCCTGTCCTGAAAGGGTTAAAACAGAAAATTATTATAATTAAACAGAAACGAAAACAGAGTTCACACATGCGGATGATATTGCACGTATTAAAGTGATTTGGTAACTTTGTAGAGGCTTGATAAAATCTGAGCTGCCTGGCCTTACATGCTATCAGTGTATGTTATATAGTGTAAAAATGAAGCCCAGGGGGAAAAAAAAAGCACTTCAAAAATCATCATGACTTGTGCTTCACAAAAGTAAACATATGCAAGTGACCGGAAATGCCAGACTCATTTTCCCCCATAGACTCAGTGTTAGACTAAAGCGTATGGCCATACGCTTTCTTAAATGGGAGTATTCAGTCCTAGATATCTTAATAATAGCATTAACACGATAAAAACTATTTTCGAAAAATAAACTCAAGGGCAATTTCAAAGGCCTATTGTACTGCCCTTAGAAATCAGGTTCGGATTACGTAATACACCTTTGTAATGTTCGCACATTTCTAAAGGTGATAGACAGGGCTATTGAAATTGCCTTCAGTTGATTTTTCGAAAATAGTTTTTATCGTGTTCATTATATATTTATAAACCTTTCTATGCCTGGCTATTTTTTTATCCTTCTGAACATCATTATACAAGACAGATATCAAAATTCAACAATTTATTAAATCAAGCCTCCACAAAGTTACCGAATCCATTTAAACGGACATGTCTATGAAATGCCATCGAAAGAAAAAAATGGGTATTAGATCACACCTCGTATTATTTTCACAATGTTAAACTGGAGGATGTAAAATTTATCGAGAGCAATTTTTATGACATATCTCTGAATATTTTTCTTTAAATATTGATATGAATATTTGAAAAATTAAGGCCACAAAATCTGTGTGTATCAGCAATTAATTCAGAACACCACAACTGCTATTGTGTGTTGCAGCTGAAATTCCAGAACACCTTTTTAACCCAGTGTCATGAATCATTAATGACACTGGACAGCAAAAGTTGACAGAAATGACATGTTCAAAACACAATGGCAGCTGTTGTCTGTTGAATTAATTACTGATACACACAGATTTTGTGGTCTTGTTTGTTCAAAAAGTGAAAAATCTAATTAAATATTCAGAAGAATATTTAAAGAAAAGTATTCAGAGAAATGTCATTAAACTTGCACCTGATAAAGTTTACACCCTTCAATGTTACCATGTAAAACCTAAATTTGATACAAGGTATAATGTTTGAGTAATTATCAGTTTCTGTTTTCTTTTCCTCTCTGTCTCTGTCTCCCTTCCCTTTTGAAATAATGCTTTGAGGTATTACGCAGCTGAGATCGAGTAGGAAAATAAAGTGAAAGGGAGAAAATAGAGAAAAAGGAAGAGAAAGATAAAGATAAAGAGAGAGAGAGAGAGAGAGAGAGACCGATAGGGAGAAAATGCGTATTACAAGAAGAAAGTGTGTGTGCATATGTATACATATGTACCTAATGTAGAGAGAGATGGAGAGAGAGAGAGAGAGAGAGAGAGAGAGAGAGAGACGGAGAGGGAGAAAAAGCGTGTGTGTGCACACATAACTATGTAGGTAATGTTAAGGGCATTAATTTTTACTTTGCTGTAATCTTCAGTATGAAACCTTGACTCACCTTGCGTTAATTCTTCCATCTCCTTTTCTCCTGCCTGTTATTTAGAAAAAAATGTCATCATTCTTTTTCTGTTTAATCCTCGAACTTCCTCATGTTAGAGGTTATATGTTTCCACAATGAGTGAGTATTCACAACTGAAGTCTTCAGATTGAAAAAAATATATCAACAGCCTTTTCACTAACTTACGCTACATGTATCACCATGGAAGTTACATCTCTCTGCTACCAAACTGTGTTACTAGAAAGCCTGCAACTGCTTTCTGTTGCTGTTGCTGTTGCTGTTTTTGCTGGTAGTGTTCTTTTTTCATATTTCCTTCTCCTTATTTTCTTGCCTTTCTATTTCCTCCTCATTATCTCACCTTTCCTGTTATTTTTCTATTATTTCTATTTCAATAATTTTCTTCGATATTTGACGAGAATCAACATCTTTGAATTCTTTTTTTTTTATCAATTCACAGTGTGAATAATTATACAATTCTTCAATCAACAAGCACTATAAGTATCACAACTACCATCAACAATATTAGGTTGCCAAAACAAAAGTGAAATAATGGTACATACCACGATACGTTCTTTTTATCATTATATTCTTTTATTGGTAATGACATTGTCAAAGTCCATTTAAACAAAGTTAGTATTGCATTTTCCGAAGTGTGAAATGAAATTTGTAAACTTCTATAGGAACAGAAACTTTTTAATTCAAAATTGAGAACAATGTATACAGATTTTCGCAAAAGGAATTACATCATTCACGTATAGTACATTGCAATAACGAAAATAAGCTCTTCTAATGAAAAAAAAATACAAATGAGGCAGAACTGAAGAATACTGACTTCTTTCAAAATAGCATCAGAAGTCATATTTGTTGTAAATGTCACTGATAATAATCACGGTCGAAATAACACATAAGTACAAACAAAAATTAAAAAAAATAGATCATTCGGGAGACAACTGAAAGACTTCTAAAGAATGAAAGACAAAGGTAATATCAAGCATGAGAACCAATTAAATTATTTTCATTAAGATATCAGTTATATTTACTTTACTTTACTTATAAAAAATGTAAACTGCTTTTGCTTCTCAAGTCTTGTTAAATATGAGTGATGGTACAGACTAGTCTTTCATATAAATGCCTTACAGGTATATTGTAAGGGTAACTCCGGACAACCCAAATGGCAGGCAAGTTGTTGTGCTTGCCTGTCATAGCAGTATCTCATGTCGAACAAAGTGAAGTGAAAGGATTACTTTGTGATTACTTTGTAATTACTTTTGTGACTACTTTGTAATTACTTTGTAATTACTTTGTAATGGGATTAAGAAAGATATGAAACGGAAAATTTTAAATGATCTATAAAATAATTTTAGCCTCCTTAGGAAATTAATTCCCCAAAGTTTCTTTTAAGTACTTGATTAAATATTGACATCTATAACAAATTGTTAACAATTAAAAATTAAGAACAGCTTACACTGCTTTGACACAACCGTCAGAAAATTTGTAAGTGTTGCTATCGCACAAGAGACTGTTGAGTTGGTTAAGCAACTATCGTATACAGAACAAACATCATATTTCAGTATTCAGAGTGATAACAAAGGGATTCTTAAATCAACCAATGCTAAACGTATTGAAATAGGATTATTGAAATATATTACCAACACTCAAAGACAGTATTTGGATTGTAATATTACTAGAAGTATATAACATCTACTATTGAATCAGCTATAATGACTTGGAAGACCTTATTTTTTTTTTAAAGTTTCATTTACCTTGCCAGGTGAGTGCAATACCTGATGCGTAGGTAGCATATTGACATGATTCAAGAATCTTAGCACGAGATGATCAATTGTAATATAAAGAAAGAGAGAGAGAGAGAGAGAGAGAGAGAGAGAGAGATAGAGAGAGAGAGAAAGAGAAAACTTCTGAGCAATTTGCAATGAGACAACCAACAACGGCTGAACGTGAATCGACATTCAAAGAGCTTACTTTACTGTTTCTGAACAATGGAACACAAGTTTAGAATAGATTCCCTTAAAAAAAAAAAAAAAAAAAATGTCCTATGGCAGAATGATGTGCATAGATATATACATGCATATTTTCTAACATGTCAGGCATTTTCAAAATCATTACTCTGTGGTGTTGTTGGTGAGTAAAAAAATATATATCCTTACCTAAGATGTTTCTAGCGTTTCTTGCGTTTGGGAAACGCTACATTATAGGACTTCTATCGCCATTATTATCTACGCGTTTTATGTTTTCGAGAAATATTTCACAAGGTGTTTACGAATGAATACATCTTATAACAGGGGCGGCGCTACAGGGGGGGGGGGCAGAGGGGGCGACCGCCCCCCCAATGATTTTTCAAGTAGTGAAAAAAGAACAAAAAAGAAGAAAAAAGAAGAAAATGAGGAAGAAAAGGGAAGAAAAGGGAAGAAAGAAGAAAGAGGAGTATTAAAAAGAGAGGTCTTAAACATATAACTCTATATTACCCCTGTTATTTAATGGAGAAAAAATATGACGTCATCTTTAGGTCGTCTTGCCCCTCCTATCAAAATACCCTGGCACAGCCCCTGTCTTATAAATTAACTTTAACCTCAGAAGAAATTTAAAATACTCAATTATGAATAAATAATTCACAAACCTGTATAAACACATTAACGTTTCAATTATAAAGGAAACTTTAGAGATTCATAGCATTTGGTTTTGAAAACCCTCATAAAAAACTTACTTCATTTCACATGAATATGTTTTTCATGATTGCAAATTGACTGCCGAATGGCAACAGTGAATACAATGCACAAGGTAATACCACACTTGGCACCTAACTAGAACTTCATTATTTCATGAATACAGTTTCAAATTTCACCAAAAATATTTGTTGAGGATGATATCAGAATAGTTTGCATAAAAACCTCTAAGGCACTTACTGAAATCGTAAACTATACATTTTAACATGGTATCCGTGCAAAACAACCAGATATGCCTATATACAGTACTTTGATAAAGCACATAATGACTTCTGCACATCATCAACCATCCTTATCTTAGCAAAGTTTCCTAATCTTTAAATGACGTTTACAAGAGGTGACAGTTGCAGCAGGCTAGACTTTCCAGCAATCATTCGTGTCGAAAGTTCTAGCGCAGAGTACAGTAAAGAACATGTGACAATATCTTTCATATTATTCAAGGAAATCTCTTTCCTTCGGCTTTGGTTGCCCTACCTGTTCAGTCCATGGCAAAAATCGACTGACTTTCCAATTCATTGCCAATAACCGGCATCAAGGGCAAGTCCCATTGAAATTTGCTCAATCATTACATTTCATTTCCCTTTTCCTGACTACATTACGCCAACCGACAACAACAGTTGTAAACAATATCAAGGTGAAAACCTAGGAAAGGATTATCATTTGTAAACAATGTCACCTTTTGTCTTGCCAATACACGACCGATAAAGAGCCAAATTTTACGTCGTTGCCTTTAATTATACAGAAGCATGTAGTTATGTAGACCTTAATACATACGTCATGTATCCTTGAACAAGGCATACAGCGACGTCCCAATATTCTACATAGGATCACCTATATTGTACCGGATGGAAAACAAGGTTTCTGTAAGTTTGAAACGTCCTTTGCAAATACCATAAACCACGATCTAGGTCCTTTGCTTTACAACAGTTTAGCAGGTTACCGTTTACTTCCATCAATTCTTGTTAACCTCATACTCAAGTACAAAAACTATCATTAGAAGATGAAAATGTACTACATGTTGCGTTCCATCTTGACAATTCCCTTTTGGAGAAAGTTCGAGAAAAGAAGAAACGAACTTGACCTGATATTTCAGGATTGCACGACAGGGTTGTCTCACAAACCCCATGATTCCTCGCTGACAAAAGTAGTCATGCCAGACTCTCCGTATAGACGCGTGGTCTCATAAATGATGAGCATTCATAGCACCACAAAGCTTCAACACGAACCACACACGCAATAGCTGTGAAGATATCGGTGCAGTGGCCTTTGACCTGCAAGGTGACCTTCCCGGGGGACCTGCAAGGGTGACCTTCACAAGATGTCATCCAAGGCCTGTTTGAAGCGGATGATCTCCCTCAGTGACTTCAGACCCAACTCCGTCTTGACCTCCTTGTAAAAGAACTCTGGCGCGTCGTTTGCAATCGTCTTCAGCCCCATGATACCTTCGCCGTCATAGCCCTGGAGGCGATTCTTGAGCTCCGGTAGTCCATTCCTCGTCAGCCACGAGTTCACTTCGTCGTTCGTCCAGCCGGCCGCGTCCTTGGCAGCTTCCCGTCTCGATTGCCGCTTCGAGTCGTTTCGTTTGAATTTGATTTGGGATACGACTGCGCCATCATCTATGAAAGAAACGTAAATGCATGATTAGGGGCGGATCCAAGATACAATTATAATGATTCCTTATTTCATTATTTTTTTGCCGGAAACGGTACTGTTGGCGTTCTGAACAAAATGTTTACAAAATAAACATCTTTCTCTATCTTTTATTCCCTCTTCCTGTCTGTCTGCCTTTTACCGCCTTTTTCTACATATTTATCTGTCTCCCATCCATTTTTTTTTTATTATGACCCTAATGGCGCTAATAGCATTCCTATCATGGCTACCAAATGAAATAACATTATACTGAATAAGAATCGATGTCTTACACGAACATATTCTCTTCTCTTTATCTCTCTGTCTGGAGCTCTCTTGATCTTGCAGTATTGTCTATGTATAACAATATGTAATTTTCCTATTCTTTTTCTCCCTCCGTATCTCTCTCTTTCCTCAACTCTCACACGTCCTCATGCACGTCCTCATCCACGCCCACACACTCACACACATGTTAATATACCAAACATCCTTTTTTAATGTACGACAAAAGAGCAATGTAGATAAAATGCCTAGCTAAAGGGCATAAGTGCCGTACCGGGGATCGAACTAACGATTTTCGCATTTCCAAGTCGAGTTTTTTTTTAACCACTCGGCTACGACACCTCTACACACACACACACACACTCCCATCACAAACAAAAACACTCACACCACAAACACAAACACTCACACACCCATACAACCTCTGGATGAAAATCTGTCAGTCTGTCTTTCTCTCGTTCTCTCTGTTAACCCCCTCTCTATGTTTAGCTCAGTCCCAAACAATAATCTCCGCTAACCAAACCCATTTACTGGACTTACTTGAAGAAATTGACGGCAGTCTGGTCGACACCGACATGGTAGGCAGTCGACCTCGGCCCGCCAGCTCCCGCTTGAGCCTGTCGACGTTGTGGATGACTTCGTCCATGGTCGACATCTGGATGTAGAACTTGGTGCCGATCATGATACCGAGCCAGCCGTCGGGTTTGTAGTTCTTCTGCATCTGGAGAGGCACGATGGCCTTGTTGAGCTTGAACGTGTACTCAGCCTCTGTGGGATGAGAGAGAAGAGCTAAAGCTGTGAGGTGATAGGTAAAGCATTTAGAACTTCAAAATTGATAACACCAACGTCCACACTATGTATTTGGAGTGTCTGAATGCTATCGGCTATATTGTTGCTTTAGTCTCAACATTAACTTTCACCAAGAATGTGTCTGGTTTCGTATTTTATACCCTGTAGTTACTCTGGCCCATTATTCGTGGGTTTTTCGTATTTTATGAAGTTTAAGATAAACTATCAAGAACCAATGATTTTCCATATTTATCAAAATGGAAATGATTGAAAATTGAAACCTTATTATCGAACTCAATTTAACATGAATCATCTCTTAAAATGACAATGATCAAAAGGCATTTTTTATACGCCACATTAAAAGGCGCAGGCTCAGTCTAAGAGGGTCACTATTCACACACACACAGTTGAATATCAGTTTTGAGGCACCATTTGAAGTGTAAGGTTATATACGGAAGCTAGTCATTGTCTGCTACCTACCTGTTCTACATGCGGGACTGTTTTTGTATTTCTCCGAGAAGCAGATAAGTACGACCATTGCGTTTTCCACGGCTGACGCCATGGCCTCTAACGTGGATCCACCTGCAGATGAATAACATAATACAACAATCATACATTTTGCATAAGCTCTGTGATGAGTAGGAATAATAAAGTCGACAAAACACAAATTGAATGAAAACATCACGTAGCAAAAGAAGATGCAAAAGTGTCATTGTCAGCTACATGATTAAAACTGATTATTCATACTGATCATAATGTACTAGTAATAATAATGTACTAGTAATACAATGCCTTTAGCCAAGCTGCCCAAAAGGCGCAGAAAGCATTCAATGAATTACTCTCTACCACGTACTCCCATGGCAAATGTGCACTGATATCTTGTCACAGGATATTTGAACCACGACAGGGGGCTTGAACCGCGAACCATTTCATCCACATTCCGGGAGTTATCCACTGGACCAGGATACCTCTACATCCATGCAATCGGTAAAAAGGCTGACACCATTTTAAACTATAAGACTATAATAAACAATAAAATCTATTTACCCATTTGGTCGACGTCCATCCAGACCTTGTAGCCGTCAGCTTGTAAAAGTTCCTTCACCTTGAGGATCTGCTTCTGGACATCCCATTGGTAGCTGAGCATCACGTGATTAGTACTGATTTCTTCCTCCTCGTCATCATCCCCTGCGTAATTGTTGTTATCAATGGTTTCTTTGCCCGCAGTGTTGTCCTCGTTGGTCTTCGCTCCGTGGGAATTCGACGGTGAGGCTTCCCGGTCATCTGGTTTGGGCTTACGGGACGAATCCTTCGACTGGAAACGAAAGAAGATTGGTGCCATTTCAGGTAACGGTGTGATTTATACAGAGTGAGAAAAGTGAAATGATTGTTCATTTAGAGGATAAAACATGTAAAACACCAGCCGTTTATGAACTTTTAATATTATGAACTTTGTGATGATATTTCAAGCGATATAAGTCGTACCTTCTTCGTGAGTGTGGCGGTTGTTTCTTCGCCCACATTCCACAGGATGGCAGTAGATGACCGAGATAGGTGATCTGTTGTCTTACACCGTCTAACAACTAAACAACAGAGAGAAAGAGAGGAATGAACGGGAAAATCGTTTTAGAAGTGACATGGGGTCAGCAAATTCCTCCATCGAAAAACAGAATCAGCATAGTCCCATAACTGTTGTGTGATTTGTTCATGAGCCTAAGATTGTTATCTGTGGTGTTGTCACCGAACCTCGGAAGTTGAAACACAAATCTTTAATTTCGACATTTTCCATATTTTACTGTAGTTTGAGGGCATTATTTCACGCATGATTCTTTGTTTATTCAAACAAATAAAGGGGTTAAATTTCAGGGATTCCATTTAAGAGGCAACACGTTTTATCTCCTAAACATAACCGTCATACTGTTGGTATTCGGAAGCGCTATTGCTAATTTTATATTAAATGCTCTTAGAATTCGATATCAAAATAAAATCATATGCGCTAGTGCCCTCACGAAAAGCACTACTCTTCCATCAACTAGTCCCTCGGATACGACACAAAGCCAACAGTCCCATTTTCTGTTTAAACATTCATGACGAGGAGTAAGGTAAATGCACGTCAACATCAGCATCAAAGTGAACAATATAACATCACTCACTTTCCAAGCATCCCTTTTCCTCCTGAATAGCCTTCTTATTTTTAGGATGAAAGGATAATGTCCAGAGAGCGTCCATGGCACTCTTCTGTTCCTCCACTGGGTTACCATCTTGGAGCATGGATACAATACGTGAAAGAGCACCGGATGCTACAAACTTGACCTAAAGAGGGAGAAAGAGGATGTCATCAACGGATGTTACCCCGGAGTGTTCACTCACCATCAACTCTGTTAAATTCTCCAGTTAAAAACAGGGTCTTTGAGCTGGAAACGTATTCAAAATCAAATATCAGAGTTCTTTTTTTTTTCAAAGAAAAGGTAAGGCTGTATATATTAATGATATCCCAATTGTGAATTCTATCTTATACTACATGAACAGTGTTCTGCTGATACCAAAATAAATGTATATCAGATAATGAACGATCATAAACACATGTGTCAGTGTATGGTAAATTTGGAAAATGGTCTGTCGATTTACTATTTTCTCTATACTAATTATATACGTCCCTCCGTATGTAGGATGAAAAGCAAATAGCTAACAAGATAAGTATTATTCTTTTGTTTCTTTTTCAGCGGTCATTAAAAAAATAGTTATGGGGATTCTTATGATCAACCATTTAGGGGAATACATTTGGTTTTCCTCTAAATACAACTGCACTTGATTCCCAAACTTACTGTCACCTTTGAGAAACCCTTCAAATAAAGTGAAATAGACCAACAACAAACAAACAAACAAACAAACAAAATTATTGTAACTGTACCTTGTTGTCGTCATATGCGGCGAGGTATTTCATGGCATCGGCGACTTGACTGGCAGAGAAGTTGTAGTGCGCGGAATAGTGATTGGGTTCACTCAAGGCCTTGCTAAGGATCTTGATGATGAAATCGATGTTGGTATTGGTCGTATTCAGATGAGCGTTCTCATCCTCCGTCACAATGAATGCTAAGGTGAAGATTGCCTGAATTGAAGCAGACATACAGGGAAGTTAATGGCAGCATTAAACTGAGGTGAAGGATCACTTTGCATGATGCATCACATGACCACACTGTAATTTGTTATTTTTTGTGAAATGAAGACAAATTGATTTGAAGTAAGGGTAAAGACGACTTTTTACTTATTGGATTTCTTCTTTTAAAGTTAAAATCAGAATCTATTTTTATAAAGTCACAGACTGCACTGATACTTTTCCAAATCGAAATATGTTGACTCCATATTTTTGAAATGTTATCACTGCAGAGAAAATATACCAGAGTCATTAAACAAAACATGACCATGCAATAAAATACCAGTAGACTTTTCATAGTTTATTAGCTGACTTTATAACTTTAACCTTTGTACATGGTAAATATTGTAATCAAAATAAAAGTGCTTACCTTGACACGTAGGATGAGAAAGCGGCATTTTAGATAGGGCTTGAGAAGCAGAGAGGCGTGGTTCTCACGAAAGATGTCCTTATTGTCCATGTAATGTCTGAATGACAAGGGGAAACAAAACGTATCATTATTATATATTTCATAATAGGTCTATAACGTGTGGGTATTTCAATATATATACTTTCGAGGGTGACATGGTCCAGCCACGGCTTTTAAATTCAGTGTCAAAAGAATATGGTTTTATAACATGTATTCACTTCTCGGAAAGTGCATTCGTCTTTTCATAGAATTTTAAAAGTGAAGCGAATCCGGTGTGACTTTTTTTTCAAACCACACACAAACCATCTATTATTCATCATGGACAAACTATGCGTGACTATAGGTAAGAATGATGGAACATCTTATGGTCTGCCCCTTCTACCAGAACCGTGTGTACTCTTGAAGATCTGGAAGGGTTCAACCTCAAGGCTAGATCATGTGTTCTGTACTGGACGTATACTACTGAAGATCTGGAAGGGTTTAACCTAAAGGCTAGATCCTGCGTCGGTCCTGTACCATGTGTACTGGACGGGTGCTGTGTAGTGATTCTAGGAGAAGAAGTTGATTTCATCTTCTCACCTGATACAGTGGTAGAGAACGGTGAGGACCCTCTTGAGGAACTCTCTCCTCGACATCCACCTCAGCTTCTTGCTGTCCATGTTGAGTTCGTCCACCTCGTAGAACTTGTCGTAGAGCACAAGCAGCAGGGCTTCGACACACTCGGTTCCCATGTCCCGGCAGAGGTTGTTGCCGATCTCCGTGAAGCCCTGAGTCGCATCCAGCAACATGTTAATAGCAAGGTAGGTCGCTGGATTGGCGAGCTGGAGGATTGATATTAGTGGGTGGAGAAGACGAAAATAGGATCAATATTTTCAGTTGTGACTCTCTAATTTACATGAAATAAAGACCTTGACTGGGAAATAACACTTGAGAGTTGCAATCTTTTGGAAACTTTAATAGGATATTTCCCAACGGGGCATTTTAGCCTTGTGCTCAAACGGGATGACAATGTGAAGGTCCTCAAGTTGTCTACAATAGTTAATGTCCTTCTAAATTCAAACATAAAAAACGGAAAAATCAGGGATAAGACAACTGCAATAACTACCCCAAAAGGACAACCCCCCCCAAAAAAAAACAACACAATAACAACCGAAGAGAAGTCTCAGGGGTGGATCCAAGATTTTGTAAAAAGGGATTGGGAGGCTGGGAGGGACACAATTAAGGGGGCATTTTCGATGTGTACTTAACATGCTTAAGGTATGCGTATTTTGTTTCACAAGAAGGGGCACGTGCCGGTTGTGGCCCCCATTGTATAAAATATAAACATACATATAAGCTGATAAAGCCAGAAAAACGCTACATATAATCCTACCTGGTCGTTAACGTTGAATTCGTGTAGTGACTGCCAGATCTTCATGAAGAGCTTGGCGTACCCGAGCTCGGTGACCAGGTCGACGTAGTCCTTCTGCCTGACATCGCTCATCTTACACAAGACGAGGAGACAGTGGAGTTCTTCGTTACCCGTGTACGATTCGGCCTCCTCGAGTCGCGTTATCGTGTCTCGTATCGTTTGCTTTTGCTGAGATGTTAAAAATATGAGAAAATCAATAAATTTAATATATCTTACGAAGAAATCCATTGTTATACAATGATTAGAAATTTGCAAGAGCAGAGAATAGAATCATACGAAAGATTTGAATAAAAAGAGAAAGAGAGGGAGAGGGAGAAAGCGATATAAATTTTGAAAGAAAGAGAACGAAAGAGAAGAGTTCACTGAAAGGGAAAAGCAAGGAGCTGGCGAGAATCATTATGAGTATTGTGACCGAAAGAGAGTCCAAACAGAAGAGAGTTGAGGAGGAAAGAAAGAGTGGGGAGAGGGAGAAAGAAACATAGAGAAAGACAGAGAATTACAGAGAGAGAGAGAGAGAGAGAAGGACAGACGAACAGAGAGGGAAAGGGACAGATAGAAAGATAGAAAGATGGGGAGAGGGAGAGAAAGGAAGGGGGTCGGGGAGCGAGAGTGAGAGATGGAAATACTCAGACCCACACCACAAAGTCGGGGAGAAAATATTCTTTTTCACAATGTAAACAATACACTAACTACATCGCATCACAGGACTTGCTATAATTGGCCAAATTAAACGACACGATTGAATGTCAAGTCAGATTTGGACCATCTCCTATCACCTGTATCTTCATATTCTCGTCGGGCATGACGACCCTCTCGCCTCGGCTTCCCGTCTCCGTGGCCCACACCAGGTAATCATTGAACACCTTGAACTTCGCATCGGTGAACTCGGTGTCGTGATAGCTACCAGTTTGATGCAGAGCATTCAGCTTCTTAATTCGCTCTTCGTCACTCTCCGACGACTTGCCCGGCTGCCCCTGAAAAAGTAAAATTCGTTATTTACATGTACAAATAAAACAGGATATAAATATACATATATATATATATATAGATATATATGTTTTTCATGTTTGAAACATCCATCTTTGTGTCCTCTTTTAAAATCAAAATTTTTGCTTCTTATCATTATATGAATAATTATGATTACTTGTCAATTGTTCCTATTATAAAGCTAATGGTAATAATAATAATAATAATAATAATGATAATAACAATAATAATAATAATAATAATAATTATAATAATAATAATGATAGTAATAATAATAATAGTAATAATAATGATAATAATAGTGGGTTCTTGTATAGCGCACATGTCTGTCAGACTTGACACTCCTGGCGCTCCACAATTATCACCCTGGCTTTAGCATGGCTGCACTTAAGGCGCTCTAGCATTTCAACGAATAAATTCCTGCCAGTTACCCATTTACCTCACCTGGGTCGAGTGTGGCAAATGTAGATTAATGTCTTGCTTAAAGACACTAGTGCTGGGCCAGAGATTTGAACCCCCGTACCTTGTGGTTCACAGTCCGGGGACTTATCTACTAGACCACAACACCTCTACATAACAACTATAATTATAACAACTGAACTGACTGTTACTTCTTTCGCTACAACTACTGCTACTACTGTTTCTACTAAAGTTGTTGTTGCTTCTTTTTCTGTTACTAATACTATTATCACTGCTACTTTTACTGCTACTACTTTTAGTACTCCTCCTCCTACTACTACTCCTATCACTTTCACTAACTACAATATTCATCTGTCATCCACATTCCCAATTCTACAAATTCTAGGAAGTATTTTACTTTGGTATTGCTGAGATTCATCCGAATGAAAGGAAAAAAATTAAAGAGAAGTTTGAGTTCTGGGAAAGGTGAACAATAATTTGTGAGCTTTCTCATTCCTTTTATGTCACTTTAGAAGAACATCGTTGTCGGAATGTCCCTTGAAAAGGATTGCTCTTCAAATCCCCTGATAATTATTCGAAATATGAGAAGAAATAGCTGAAGTGTTATGACCGAACATACATGCAATCCCATATACCAATTTATGTGTGTAGAGCATGTGCTTTTCAAGCAAGATTGGGTCAATTTCTTATATCATTTTGAGGATTCCAAAACCTCAAAGTATACACCAATTCTTATGTAGACATGATCAACCTTTCCCAATAGCTTTGAGACAGTTTTTCACAATGTAATCGCATGACCAGAATTCAACTTTATCTTTAAGCTGAATCAAATTGTTAGCGGCAGATTAAGAATGAACGCGCAGTATAATCAATTTCCATGATCATGATGATGTCGAGCATTTCAAATTCCATGCATCGCCAGCAGTATTTCAATAAATATCTTATATTTGCTCTTTTTAGTGTAAGATTATTAGTCGAATGAATAACTGTAGATTACCATAGTCATATAATACTCCGAACCGGAACCCTCCGAGAGTGAATCTTCATTATCGTCCTCCTCTTTGCCGGCATCATCCGCCTTCTCCTTCCCCTCCTTCCCGCCATCACCATCGACCGCGTCATAGACATGCCTGGCGTCATCCACCGTTTCCACGATGGCGCCACCGTGAACCCTTGGAGGAGCTTTTCGACTCCAGGCCGTCGTCTCCATCCTGCTCCTTCCATTGGTCTCCTTCTTCAGGATCCCTTTGATCTCCCCCTTCTCCGAAGACGTCGTCGTCGTCGTGGAAACCGGCTTACTCGTTCCGCTGCCCATGTCGGTAGTGACTGTCCTTAAAGATGCGCGAACAGTCTTTTCTTCTATTCAAAGTCGTATTACCTCTTTCGTATTCTACACAGTTGATTGGAGAGCCAATCGACGCTGGCTTCTGTTCATTCTTGACGAATTACATTTGGACGGCCGCAGCCCGAGTTGTGCCAAAAGTTCGTCCTTCGTGGGTATAGTTTGGATCTACACTTGCACTCCTATAGATTCTGTACAGAAAGAGAGAAAAGGAAATGTATCTAAACAAATTCAAGTGAACACTGGGCATGTAACAGAAGATAGCTTGAGAAATAGTATGAATATGACAGGTTCAGACATAAAGAAATACATTGTCATCTCGATTCGCCGGCCACATTTTTACGTAACTTACGTGATGTAGTTAATAGGCATACGATACGAACTATCTCATGGACAGCAAAATATAATTCAAATAAAACCTATAAAGAATCAGGTTGTGTAGGCCTGTATGAACAAAGCGCAGATTCGTATATGATTGGTATTAAACACACAGAGACTCAGAGAGATATACTCATGAAGTCCTCTATGGATGCTACAATAAAACGTTCTTCACTCATTTCCCTGGTCATTATTATGTCGAATTTAATTGAAAACATTAAAGTGATTTGGTAACTTTGTAGAGGCTTGATAAAATCTGAGCTGCCTGGCCTTACATACTATCAATGTATGTAATATAGTGTAAAAATGAAGCCCAGGAAGAAAAAAAGCACTTCGAAATCATCATGAGCTTTACAAAAGTAAACATATACAAGTGACCAGAAATGCCAGACTCATTTTCCCCCATAGACTTAGTGTTAGACTAAAGCGTATGGCCATATGCTTTCGTAAATAGGAGTATTCAGTTATAGATATCTTAATAATAGCATTATATATTTGAAAACCTTTCTATGCCTGGCTATTTATTTATCCTTCTGAACATCATTATACAAGACAGATATCAAAATTCAACATTTTATTAAATCAAGCCTCCACAAAGTTACCAAATCCCTTTAATTAAGATAGATGATACTGACGATAAAGGGTGAGTTCTTTTATTTTATTCATTTCACAGTGTGATTACATGATATTTCTTTCATAATGGATGCATCTATTGACTTGGACAGATAAAATTATGATTAATCGGAATTTCTCGTTGTTCGTTACTATGCGCCAGGTGCAGGCGGCTAATGATTTCTGATGAATTACCTCGCGTGCAGCAAACACACGTTCATTACTGGATGAGAAAATTTGCTCATCCAGTAATAAACGTGTGTTTGTTTGCACGCGAGGTTGATGGGTGCCATTATAAATGCATCAAGGTAATGTCACTAATAAAGTGAAGGAGTAAGCTGCTTACAATAGCAACTCGTGTGCGCGCGAATGGACGAAGCTGTGGGTGTGGGCGTGTGTGTTTGGCATGGAGGCGGACTCATTTTCAGTGCCTGTTACATAGTGATTCTCTCTCTATATCAATGGATACCAATAACATTTATGGATGTATGAAGTGCATGAAAAGAACCAAGGGAATACAATTGAGAGAAAGAAATATGCTAGTTTACATAGGTGATAAAATTATAACATGTAGGCCTCTGGGGGAAAAAGAAGAGGCGGAGAGATTGAGACTGGAAGCAGCAAGAGAGAGAGAGAGAGAGAGAGAGAGAGAGAGAGAGGGGGGGGGGGTGGGGGAGGGGTGCGAAGGATGATAGCTATTGGCATGGTCAAATACAAAATATTTGAAAATAAGCCTTTACAGATTAATGTTTTACAATGAGGACAGGCATTCCCTTGCAAACTTGAGAAATTAGTACCATACTCCACCAACCTATTCACAGACGTATGACTTTGCCCTTTCCCCCGGCACAGCATAGACAAAAACAAAGTTTTTAGGAGCTAAAAACGTAATACTTAAAACTAGAGACACATGGCGATTCAAAAGCCAAGTCAAATTACAAATTCCGTCCTGCCAAAAATACGAGTCTATTTGGAATACAGGAGTTATTTTTATCTGCTGTAGAGGAAGAGAGTTCTGTATCATTTAGGGGGCAGACTGTCAATCAAAAAACGAGTCATATTTGAACTTGGGAGTTGAGACATCGGGGTCTATATTCATGCTGTATGAATAACATAATATCGAAGGGATTTTTAATATGGAAGGAGATTGTAAGACCAGAGTATTTTGTCCTGCTTCGACGTATAGGGTTCTTTCAAGACTTTACAGAACTAAAGCTTTTGGCAAAATAAATCCTTTATGTCTTATTCATGAAGGTGATCGGGTTCAATGTAAGAAGCATTATTATTTTTGTTCTTTCCAAGAAGCAATTTGATCTTATTTTTCAACCGTCTTGAAAGCATGTTAAGACAATATTGTTCTTCTGTTTATTTCGTTAACTACATCTGCATTACATGATAATAAAACATTGAGCATGATGCAGCAATTTTTTTTCATCTGTTAGAAAAAAAGGATTCTAACAGAATTTGTAGAAAATACTGTTAAACGACCTGATTTCGGTAGTGATACTCATGTTTGATAAGTCCATCATAAAGCCCTTTATTATTAGAGGCTTGCTACATAAAGGGCTCACTTAAGTAGTTAATTGGTCAATGTATCTAGATAGCTGTACCGGCAAATTTCACTCTATACAGATTAATGTCATGCTTACTCCTAGAAATTTTTATTTCGTATAGGTTTAATGCGGTGCAGACAAAGTATTCTCTCACACCTAACCATACTAATTGTCTTCTTTTTAATATCTCTCTTCCCCATCTCTCTACTTTGTCTGACACTCTCTCCGCCCTCTGTGTCCCTTTCCCCATTCTTTATCCCTCGAGTCATCCCTCTCTGTCTTTCTTCTATCGCTTTGTATCAGCAACTGCAGAATGCCCATGCTCTCAGTCTTCTCGCACTGGATGTTTTGCTGCGAAATGAGTCACGGTGTTTACAGTGAGTCAGCCACGGTGTGCGGATTGATCTGTACATCTGAGACAAACCAGTGTTACAAGGTCTGGAATACTTTATTTTTCACGTCACGCGAACATTAATGTCGGTAATATTTTGGCAACATATCGCATCAACACCTCCAGCGAGCTGTTCAGTGGCGGTGTGATCTGAAGGACAAGTGGTGACGATGCTCCTTGGAAAGCCAGTCCACTCCAGTAGCTCTATGCCCCACTCCTCTTGAGAAGGGATGAACCCCCAAAGGGGCGTCACACCAGAACACTTTCAGGAAGGAGGGTGGGGGGGGGGGGCAAATTTCCCCTGCAAGTTAGCAGAAAGGGTCACCAGATTTGTAAACAATGAAACATCTTAACCGACTACATCAGCATGATCAGGGATTTGCAATCGGACATGTAGCGAATCATTTTTGAATGTCACAGAACAGTGCCAATTACTAGCGCTTACTCAGCCACCTGTCACAGTTGATACATGAACATCATCCGATGTAAACTATACTGGATACTTGCAACCCTTGCCAGCGAAGAACCAGTGGCGGATCCAGGATTTCTTGAGGGAGGGGGCTCAATATTCACAAAATTTTCTGACAAGCAAAAAAAAAAAAAAAAAAAAAAGGTCCTCAGCATTTTGGGCCCCGAGATCGACACCAGGGCCCTGTTTTATAAAACTTGTCATCAATGACAAGTTGCAATAACTGTTACAAGCTACTGAAATCCTGATTGGCTGAGAGTAAATTTGTCGGTAAAAACCACCGACAAGACACTTGATGAAATACCCCCCAGACTGGCAACTGACCTAACAAAACAGATCGCTCGATCCATGTGATATAATTATAAAACACAAAAAGCAACAAGACTTACCATATTTAGCACAAAAGACACCAAATGATGGATGTACGCTTAACATCTCATGATATAGGATGAGAAGGGGGATCGATGGCGATGATCTCCTCTTAGTACAGTGCCTGACTTGTCGCAGAACAGAACACAGCCTTGATCAGCGGGCAGGGAAATATTACGTACTTATGTCCTCATTGAGCTCTTCTTCATCACAACAAGAATCAGGACATCCGAAGTTCATATAGAAGCTAAACATTTAAAAAATAGCATAAAAATGCCTACTTGATGTCAAAGCTCTCACTGGAATCTATGTGAATTACAGCTGAATATAGCCCCCTAACCAGCAGACAGTGAAATATCATCTTCAGGATCATGCCGATGATCAGATGAGCTTGTAGTATTTTTAATGAGCACTTCAGCAATCCAAAAAAGATGCTAAACATCTCTCAATCATACAACATGAGAATGGCAGTGAAAGGCAAAGATCGACCTCGCAGCAAAGTGTCTGACTTGCAGCAGAATAGCTTTTAACCAGGCAGCAGGGATATCTTTTGTTGAATCAGACAAACCTGTTGTGTTCTCATAAGAATTACACATCGAGTGATGAAATAGATGCGAAACATCACACAACATCATTAAAAGCGGCACTTGATGGCAATGTTCCCCTGCGCATCAGATCATGAGAGTGTCTGTCTGGTAGCAAAATATAGCTTTAAACGAGCGGGCAGGGAAATATCATCTTGTTCGGAATCTGACATGCTTGGTGTGGCCCTAATTGAGCACTTCTGCACCCGATGAATCAAACATCGAGCGTTCAGATGGAAAAGATAATCGGTGTCTTGCGGATGTCTTCCTAAATGTGAGATTCTCTGCACGTGGCTGCACCTTATGCTCACCCGGCCGCCGGCCTTGCCATATCATGCCTTGTGTGCTTTGCTGAATGATGAATACAGATTGCAGGCCTTCGCCGCAAGTTGGGCAAAGTTTGGGATGATTTTCAAGGCACATCCGCCCCTGGATATACATCTAAATGCAAACGTTAACGTGCATTCGATGGAGCTTACAGTTTATCCCATTAAATGAAATATAAACTAAAGAGAGGGAGAAATAACCTTCTGCAGAATTATTTTAAAAATAAAATCAGAACAATCCAAACTGTTTTTGAATTTGATGAAATTAACAAAAGCAAACCTTCAAATTTCCTTCAATGCTTCTTTCAAAAGCAAAAGTGAACTCAAGGTAACCAATATACGAAACACCCACAAGCTGTTAGACATTCCCTCAAGAAATAATTTCGTCGTTGACTTTGACATGTACAACCGAGTGCCTTAACTAAACAAGCTCACGAAGTAACAGATGTAAAGAGTCAAAATTTAATCTACAGACAAAACACGATAATCTTTGCGTGGAACTTAATTTTCTACATGCTCTTTTCTCAGATATTTGAATATTCAGCTAATTTCATTTATATCAAGAATTGTTGAATATTTTATAAGAATTTTTCGGCATAGGAAAACTCATTTCACACATTAACTGTAAGATAACAATCTGCGTCAGAAGTTTAAACATGCTCTCCTGTAAATCTTGATCGAGACAATGTGTAACTTCATTTCCTCTTGAGCCTCAAATAGAGAACGCCAATGGAACCCCTCACTCTTGAGCATCGGGGAAAGATTTGCATTCAATCGCAAAGTTGCAATAGCCAATCAAGATCATTGTCTCGTGCACATTGCGTTCAAAAAACCGACCCTAGACCAATCAGAATGGCGATTGATTGCAAACCTTTGTGTTATGGGGGCCCTGACTGCATCCACGTATAAACACGCATTGTGTGTGAAAAGGCAATAGGGACCTACCTTTCGAGAAATTTAACGAGATGTACATGCAGACACAGGTATTGTTGAAAACTCTTCAATACTTTGACATAGTCGTAAAATGAGAATGATAGCATTAGAATGCAAAAAAGAGAAGAAAATTCTAAGAAAAAGAATAACGTTTACAGTGGGGGAAAATTAAAGCTCGTTTCATATAGGATTATCAGTGTTTTCCCTGCGTTACGAATGGCCCTAAGATCACCAAAATCACCTTAATTAGAGGAAAAATTCTGTGCCTTTTTGGCAACATCGTATGAACATATCCTTCAACACATGTCACCAAATTCCATTTAAACCTTTAAAGGTGGTACCCAATGCTGAAACAATGTTAGTTCATTTAAAAGATCATGATTTTATTAGCAGAAAATCATCTGCCTTAAGTTTTTTAAAAATTCGTGTTGCCAGAAAAATCCCCGAAATATGGTAAGACTTCAGGATATTTTGGCCCCTCAGCTGTGTCCCAATTTCAGCTAGGTAACCACAATGACGTCAAAATGGTTACCCAGGTTCGCGTATTGCAGATGTGTTGCGCGCTAGACTGTTCAAAATGCATTACACCTTGCGCGCATTTTGCTATAATTGCGCGACAAGGTAACCACTTTGACGTCATTGTGGTTACCTAGCTGAAATTGGGACACAGCTGAGGGGCCAAAATATCCTGAAATCTTATCATATTTCTGGGATTTTCTGACAACACGAATTAAATTTTTTTTTTAAGGCAGATGATTTTCTTCTAATAAAATCATGATCTTTTAAATGAACTAACATTGTTTCAGCATTGGGTACCCCCTTTAAAGGTATGTTTATAATGTTACCCATCATCTAATTTTCTAAAGCATTCTTTCGTGAAGGCTGAAAGTTCACGTGTCCTCTCTGTTTAACCAATGAAACCAAGTTCATATCCATTGTCATCTCTTCAGGGTAAGGTTGACGCAACACTAAATATTTGATCCCGGGGAATAACCTGTTCCATGTTGCGAGGAAGCCGCCAACTTCCCGCCGGTCAGATGCACCAGAGCTCCAATTATATCCATTGTGTAGCCAGCGATTGGCTGAATACCGCGGGGAGACCGCACACTTCCCGCCCAATTAACTGGGTTATTTATGTTGCCTTGCCAACCGGGCGGTGCTGCATCTCTGTTATAATGTGAAAACCCTCACTTGATTACCAGTAGTCTAACTATTCACCACTGCTGATATGGTGAGTGTGAAAAGAATTTTAAAAACATACCCGTCTTTCATTCAGAAAAGAAGAGAGAAACGCCGTCTAACACATCCTCTACCTTCCTTTCCTCATTCTCTACTTAGAAAAGAAATGATGAAGAGAGAAAAAAGATTGGGGCATAAATATAGCGAAAATTCATACCGATAAATACTGTGTTATACACGCTGAAGTACTGTGCTGCTTTAAAACGGAATGTCACTGACAAGGGAGGGAAGTCGTATGAATGAAATCAGAAAATCAATTCACTTGAAAGTAAATAGTTCTGATATTCTCAGGAGGCAAGGTGAACTTCAAAAGGTGGCAACTTCAAGGGGCAGTGCGGATGGACTCAGTTAACTGACGAAAGTACATGTTTTCAATGGCACTCCTATTGGATAAGCTTGCATCTTGATTGTTTTCGTATGGTCATATTCGAGATCTAATCATAATTGGATTTTCTTGAAGAGATACTCACATTCGATGTGCCTTAACAATTATTGGCTTTTACTTCATTCCATTGCTCAAGAGGTCGCAAATGAAAAACACCATTTCTTTCGGGGTTCGGGGGCTGGGTAAGTAAGAGAAGGGGTATCCCAAATGACTCAGCTGTGGGAGGATTGCCCTTGGGATGAAGGAATGAGTGTGCCATCACGAACAATCATTCGACAAGTTGAATATCATCATTCCACAATTCGGACTGACAGCCACCATTTATCTCTCCGTAACCATAAGCGCCCCGGAAATGCTTCGTCACCCCCTCGACTATACGCCGACACCAGCCGAAGATCGCCGAACCACAAACGATAATGATATTTTCACCCGGATCTGGTATCTCTCAGTAAGGGAGCAGGTGCCCAGGCATCATCGTCAAGTTATGCTTTGATCCGTCAAATAAGTCCTGTCAACTGATGGTTGCCAATATGTATCAACCAAATGACCACGGTTAATATGATTTCTGTGAATGCAGTCTCACCAGTGTCGGACTGAAAAATAGCTAGCTGAAGCATGGAGCAATTTCGATAAAAACATTTCGTTTTATAGGCCTAAATATCGTTTTCTAATATATTAAAGACCAAGGCTTTCACCATATAGAGTAGAGGCATGCTGTCCTGTGTTGAATACATAAGCAAGAACACAATAGTTATTAAAAAAATAGATTACTATGTTTAAAAATAAAAAAATTGGCAACCCTTGCTGAAATCATTTTAATTCTATAGAATAAAAAAAAACCAACAACAACAAAAACAATGTAATGTAAAAATGCAAATGATATATATATCATCTTTTCAAATATCGATTAAATCCGACATATCCTCGAGCATACATGTACGAAACAACAGTTGTATAAATCGCCCTACTAACCATTATAAATTTGACTCGAAAAGAAAATGCTGGACATATCAACGCATACACAATTTATTATGAAAAGCTATTATCTATCCGACCTAAAGATTATGAGATAACACATCTTCCTTTCAGTCATTCCTTTAATCATTATTGTTTTCATCATATCATTTCTTTTGCGTCATATTTCTGCAAGAGTCTAGATTAATTTCCACTTTTCATCTCAACATTGTCTCTTTTACTACGGTAGATCCAAATCTTATGTGTTTATTCATACGTCCAAGACATGCAAGACAACGAGTATGGTGTTCCCATTTTATTTCCTGAGGTGGATGTTGCGTCGCAGTCGTTTTGTTAATCTTACTTCAAATTAACCTACTTTTAATCAAAATGGTTGAATTAACATCTGTACTAGACTTGATAATCCCTTTAGATAATCTACTTACAAGTAACCCAACCCTTTAATACGAGCTAATGACGAATCACGTCAACATAGGCAGTTATAAAGTTCGTATAACATCTTTCGACAAATTGGGTTTGTCTAATTCTCCGACGGATAAGTCATAAATTTGGAGGTTGAATGGCAAACCTGTATGTTAGGTATACAGAGACAAACATTATACGAAGTTACTTGTAAAAAAAAAAAAAAAAAAAAAAAAAATCATTAAAACTTTCCAAATAAAAAAAGGAAGACGGTTCATTGCGATGTCTGATGTAACCATTGAAGAATTATCTGAATATCTCGATTAGCAGAGTGTTTTATTTGAAGTTTTAACTACGTGAAGTAAGTCCTTGCTATTAGTTTTAATTCGATATTAATGCTAATTCATTACATAAGTATCACTACGGTTATTCCCCTTAACTAAAGAAAAAATTATTTTAATGCACAGCATGGAAACAAAATCTAAAACGAATGTCCTTAATACCTGCATTTTTTTCTTCCAAGGATTACATTATAGAAATAGAAAACCATCAACACAAATCCTTTCACCCCACCACAAATTACTAACACTTGCAACTGTTAATTTTTGCTCATTCAGAAACGGTATAGCTTCTGAGGTATCTACACGAGCACATCTCAAACGTCTGAATTCCATCATCGTTCCAATTAAAGCCTCATTATCTAAACTTCCTCCCATTTTAAACTGACTTCATGACAATGAAGGGCTTCAAATTAGAGGTATCTCGAGACAGATGATATACGTGGCAGAAGTACATCTGGAATAATTTCCCTCTTTCAAAATCTTCGTTTGTTTTCAATTAGACGTTTTATCATATTACCCCGCTCGACTTACTGCATTT
The DNA here is from genome assembly GCA_025618425.1 of Heliocidaris tuberculata. Taxonomy (NCBI): domain Eukaryota; kingdom Metazoa; phylum Echinodermata; class Echinoidea; order Camarodonta; family Echinometridae; genus Heliocidaris; species Heliocidaris tuberculata. The sequence goes on along the minus strand of CM046850.1, from coordinate 20,638,577 downwards.
TAATCACAATAAATACCAAGTCTTGCTTAAATTCAAAACAATTAGTATAATCAAGGTAACGAAAATCTTTTGCATACATCTGTGAAAAATGACCTAGGGACTAAAACCCTCTCGTTACTCAAATGAAAAGGGTCACTGGTAACAAATAAGACAGATCAAGAACTATAACAATCCGATTATGAATAATCACTTCAGAGTTAAAAAAAAATACCTGCGCTTACTGATACTATTTGCATTTTCTCATCCTTAAAAACAAAATTAAATAATTTGACTGTATAAACCGTTCCCGTAGTTCCGTGATTAACCATGAATGGCACTACTTAACTTATCAAAACAGATATTGGAGAATCGTTCAACTGAAAGGTTCTTGTCAGCATTGGACTACTGTGACCATGGAATTTCTTTTAAGTCATCCTCCCTTGTTTCGATGTGATAGTTATTATTACCAATTTATGATTATAATCATTTTCAAAATCAATATATATATCCCTTTTTAAAGAGAGTAAGCATATATTATTATTTTTTTGTTTTTGTTTTTTTACCTAGTAAAACATTCTTACATTTTAAGACAGATTATAATCACTATGAGTGCTTTTACGATTATGTCTAGATGTTAAATATTATGTGCCCTTTACATTAGAAATGTGCTTAGCAATTAGCAACATTTATTATTGCCAGACAACATCGAGGACTCTTTTTCTTATACTTTCTTATACTTTCTTTAAACTCAAACATTAAGATTCCCAGGTCTCACAGCCCGATCGTTGCAATGTTGACGCACACTACACACGCGACATTCAACAAAATAATTTACTCCTCAGCGGCGAAGTGTCTCACGTGACAAGGTTTCACGCACGTGACTATAGGTGAATCACACGTGATAGCAACATTGAGTCACCTGATAGCCTGCACCGGATCATTGCGAAAGTGTGTAGGAATAAAAACAAAGCGTAAGAAGGAGTCGCGTGGGTATCATCTTCTTTCAGCGAGACAGCAAGCATCCGGCAAGAGGTTCAAAAAGTCACGAGACATCAGAAAGGGGGAACCCCTATTGTTGATAACCTTGCGCGTCTCTTACATTCCTGTCCCGACGTGGGGGGGGGGGGGGGGGGGGGGAGGAATGGCGGTAGGACCCTGCTTCTCCCCAAAACATTAAAAACAAACAATATGAGATCCTACCTATTTATTCTTTTCCCCGTCATAGATTTTTGTGTTAACAGCACTTCAGAGGAATGCAAGACTCCCCGTTTTGTTTTGTTTAGCTTTACTTTTCATAAATTTATTCAGGCTAACAAAATATCACCAAAGCAAAGATCCTAGAATTATCACACTAAGCTTTTCACAAATAGGCTTTTAAAGTTTCTGCGGCATGGTGGGTTTTCCGATTTCCTTAGAATGTTCTTCAGCGGGGGACTCGGGAGGGATGGGGTAGGGTTTGGGTTGGGGTTGGGGTGGGGGAGGAGGCTAGGATCACATGAGGCGCCCATCCTTTTATTTCTCTGGAGAAACTCAAGCAGTATGCACGTATAAGGGTTTTCTCTCACCGCCTTTATTTCCAACCATAGTATGTAGGTTTCACTTTTGCGCATCCCCTCTATTCTGGCCACCGCCAATAACATTAATAGTGAAGTTTTAAGGATATTAACATAATTATCCCTTCATTCTTAAGCAAAGGACATTATTTTCAACCTATGCCATTCACTCATTTTGATGCATGCCTTCGAATTATCGTTTTTATATTAGCGAGACTTCAAAGTAGGGCACGCATTAAGGGCTATTAGCTAACTGTAACGATATGGACCTACATTATGTGTAATCTACTTTGAAGAAGATGTTGTTTAGAGTGCAAGGTCATAATCATCTTTTTATGATAAGTTTTGTCTTGTCTTGTCGACTTTGGAATGGCCGAAGGGGTTTCCGTGATGTTTCATTGCACTTGATTTCTGAGATTTTTATCGAGCTCGATTAAGAATATGGAGGTCTTTGCACAGGACAACAGGATGAGAAAAGGGGTCAGTTCGTTAGTCAATAAGATTGGCAGATATGATTCAAGACAATTTGGCAATATTCAGGGATGGAGAGAGAGACTGATTTAGAGAGAGAGAAAGAGAGAGAGAGAGAGAGAGAGAGAGAGAGAGAGAGAGAGGGAGAGAGAGAGAGAGAGAGAGAGAGAGAGAGAGAATCTGTGTGTGTGTTATGTATATAAGAGAGAGAGAGATAAAAAGAGAAAGAGAAAACTTGTGTGTGTGTGCAAGTCGTTCATCGATCTATGACAGGATTATTATAGGCCTTTATAAAAGAAAGTAAATGATTTCATAGGTTGCGCCTTTTTGTATCATACCCTTTTCCTATAGTGTATATCATACGGAAAACACACATGTATTATACCCAGGATGTTACAGTTCTTGAATAGAATAATGCAAGAATCAGATAATAATCACAGCCTGGTATCAAAGTGAAGTGAAATCCCACCCTCCCCTTAAAAAAAAAAAAAAAAAAAAGGGGGGGGGGGTTGACACGGTCTTACAAAAAGTCCCGCTTTAATTCTTCTTGTAGATAAGAGTGAATAATTCGATCCAAGAGTCCCCTTAAAGTCGTATGGAATGCCATTATTTCAACCTAGACATTTTAATACAAACAAAATATCCCCGTCTCTAGACCAGGCTATATTGCATCTAGCCTTTTGTGAAGTAGCGGTTCTAGGAAGGAAAAGTTCGAGGATAAGTCTGGGGATCACTGCCAACTAATTACCGATTTTCACCCCGAACCTTTCCGAGGTAACAAAGCAATTAATTAAGACGGATTAGCATTACACAGTTACCTTAATCAAATCATTTCCTTATTACGATACAATTCCTGCAGTCCACTTCCGGTGTGTAAGGTGACCTACATATATGTGTTTTCGAAAAAGACGATATTAAGAATTTCTGAATGAACATGAAAGATATTGAACATGTGTTATCCATATTAAAATGCTTGAATATACATACATTTTCAAGTAAACGGATAATCATTTAGTGAGTTAAAATAGAAAATTTATGTCCTATATGCCTATACTTACATTTGTTTTATTCGTTCATAACACACACAGTCGTTCTTGTAGTGGTTAACAGCCGTTCTTCTTTGGAATAGTATTTCAAATTCATTTTCTTGTTCTTTGATTGTGCATGAAGCCATTCTTCAGTCTGTGAAAGCTCTAGGCAGAATTTTTATAATTCATTGCATGAAAATTAGAAGATTTCTGTATTTAAATTTTCATTTACCTTCAGTTTTCAATGGTAACTATTAGTATATACGAAACAAGTAGCAATAATTACAAAGAGGTCTACGGAGAAAATACGTTGAGTTTCCCAATCTTACCATGATTACAGTCTATATTCTATTTACGATGATGATTTCTCTGTTAATCAACAAAATGACCCTTCATTTAACCACGTTAACTGGAAATTCCGGTCTGGAATAATGAATACTGAGTAGGCCTAAAGTTTTTATACGTTTGTAATGAGCTCACCATAGACATTAGTCTAAATTCACGCGTAGTAAATTGATCTCCAGAGACTAAACCTAACATATTGCAAGATAGAATGTTGCAAGGTTACAGATTGTCATTGACCATTGCACATAAAACTAAATTTATTGGAAGATCATCATTGTACGAACTTTATTTCCTTTCTGTGAATGTTACGCAAAACTTCTCACATAATTATAGCTCCACGTGCCGTAGTGTATCATGGACAAACCAAACCCATCAGAACTAGATCATTGCGTCACGTGACCTTCTATCCATCACGTGACATTCTGTCACATCATGTTCCGACCATGATGCCAATAGAGATAGCAGTATGGGAACGGATTCGCTTGAACATGTAATTCTTTGCTCGAAGTTGAGGGGTAAAGTAGAGGTGTAGTAGCCAAGTGTACATTTTAAGTACTAGCTTGAATAGAGACGCAAATGTCGTTGGCTCGAGCCCCGGCATTACACAAATGTCATTTGACAAGACACTAATCTGAATTTGCCACTCCACACACAGGTGTAGGAAATGGGTGCCTGGTAGGAAGAAATTCCTTGAAAGCTATGAGCACCGAAATAGGTAGCCCAGCTGGAGAACCTTGAGCACATACACTATAAAAGATAACACCAAACGTAAATAATAAGAATTCTTGTTTCAAATTGTAATCCGTCCATGAGATGATCGTGAATTGAAGCAAAACTGATCTGGGGAAAGGAACATGTCCTTTTTTCCTTTAAAAAAAAAAAGGTTTATGGCCTTCAAATTATTTAAATATCGTATTTTGAACAGAGTACTTATACAATGCGCATCCGTTCGAACATGGACAATACATGTTGTTTGAAAATAGACTTAGAAGAGAATCTTAAAGCCATTACTTCTACAGCTTTTGACAGCTCCTCGGACATTTACGGGAGGAAGTTCTAAATTCGTTGTCAGTAGGTGTGAAAAACTTCATTTACGAGCAGCCATCACATCATTACCTCATCACGAGGTGACGAATGACGTCCTCAAGCTGTTGACAAGTTCCCCTATCAAGGTACAAGACAACATCTGTATATTTTGAGATTTTGAAAAAGTGAAAACATGTTATCAGCCTATCAAGAAATTATCAAGCTTCAAGACAAAATCTACAGATTTTGCGGTTTTTAAGAACTTTTATGAGCATCTGAAAAAAATAAGATCCCCAATTACAATTGAGATGTATATTTTATAAAAATTCCGCGTTTCAGCTTTCATTTTTAACACAGTTTTCTAGGGGTCGGCTCCCTTCTGTTGAGTCGTGTCGGAAGTCGGATGTACTTGTATCCTTCGATATCTTGCTAATTTGAGGCCTTTGTTCCCAGCTTGCAAATTGGACAGTCAAGGGAAAAAAAAAGTTATTTCATTCCCTTAATCAATACTGTGCTTACATGGACGAATTAGTGATATCAGCTAGGAATCACCCGTCTAAAGAAAAAAAAAAGAAAGAAAGAAAGAAAGAAAACAAAACAACAATAGCAACAACAAAAAAAAAAAATAAATTCCGCGACAAGAACAGTTTTATACGTTTTATACGGGCTCCACTCTGCGCAACTACTCCCAGAATTCTACCCCCCCCAAAGCCACCCTAATATTAGGTTGTATTAAAGAGAACGTTGAGTTCTGGGAAAGGTGAAAAATAATGTGTGAGCTTTCTAATTTCTTTTATGTTAGTTTGGAAGAGCATCATAGTAGAAATGTTCCCTGAAAAAGGATTGCTCTTCAAAATGCCTTAATATTCGAAATATGACGTGAAATAGCTGAAGTGTTCGGGCCGAACATTCATGCCACATGCTTGTGCAGTCCCATATACCAATTTCTGTGTGCAGTGCACATGAATTTCAGTGAGATTGGGTTAATTTCTTATCATTTTGATGATTCCAAAAACTCACACCAATTCTTATATGGAGACATGATTAAGAGCCTGATCGGTTAAGAGTATGCATTTTGTCCGTCCGTGACATTGAATAATTTATGGATTACAATTTTAGTAGGCGACCATGGCAACCAAATTTTATCAAATTTCAACTCCTTCAGTGATGCCCTTCACGAGGAAACATGAAATAGCTCTCTGCATTTAAATACTTATTTTCTACAGGCCTTCAAACTTTCAAATTTGTCAAATGTCCGTCCGTGACTAACCGATCAGGCTCTAACCTTTCTCAATTGATTTGAGAGAGTTTTATTTCTATCACAATGTAATCGCAAGACAAGAAAGGAGTAATCGCTTTAGTGCTTACTATGGTAGTTGTCAAGGGAGATAGTTGTCGTTTGAGGGGACTAGTTGTCCTGCCTGGATTCAGTTGTCCTTGGAGGGGGAGGGAGATTATCCTATAGGTAGTAGGTGTCGGGGTTGGTAGTCCGGGGATGTTGTCCGGTATTATACACTCTCATGAGTGTACAAGATGAATGTAAAATAATGAAAATATCAGAAATAAATTTATTCCTTTTTGCCATATCCTTGCTTTCATTAGCACCGATCGCCTACCAATCTCCGTCCATACAATCACTCGATTGACCAAGGTACGGTCCAAATGGCATTATCACAGTAACCATGGCAACCGTATATACACAGAACTTGAATAGATCACTCAATAGTGTCGACTACATGCATGAACGGGGACAGAAATCGCTCGTCTTTGCTTCAGTGAACTCCATGAACGTGAATCATATTCATTCTGATGAATGAATGCATCACATAGTGTACCACGTACATGTTCCTGAGCAACGATTTTGCAATATTACTATAGATATTATCAATTACAATAATGAATCAGGAATAATAAAGTCAAACACTTACACCCCGATGAATAGGGAAAATTGATTGATTATGGCTATAGGTCATAACTGATGGTGTATTGGTGTCATGGGGGGGGGGGGGGGAGTGGTGAGTAAATATTAGGAGTGTGAAATGCGAAAAAAAAAGACAAATGGTAGGGGAGGGAATTGTATTATCTGCTTTTCACGCCGACTTCCCCGCTTCCTTACATCCTCTCCTATTTCCTCGTGTTTTTTCGCCATTGAATTGGGGAGAGGGAGGGGTGGAGGTCATTGTATAGACGATAAGATTCTGAATGTAGGGAAATTTATTAGAAATGATATAAAAAGAATCCTACAAAGTCTGAGAATAATACAAAAATGGAAAATTCATCGAAATCAACACACTATGATCGCTCTTTGTATATCATTCGTTTACACCAAAATATGAAACTTCGTAGTCTCATTACGTCATTTCACTCTCTCCCTGAGGAATGTGAGGTTAAACAGATAGAATTAAATCGTCTGAATAAAGTTCATTGTCTTAAGGTAGGGGTGAGGTGGATGGGCGGGGAGGAGGGGGGGGGGGGTGGGGGCTTTAGTTATCCAGCCTAGTAGGCAGACAATCATGATACATTTCCCCATATATATATTTACTTGTAATTAATTGTATAAGTTTCTGTTTATACTTTATTCATGATTGTAATGTTTCAATTTTTGTATATCTGTTGATTTCACAGAAAAGAAATGACAATAGAAAGCAAAGAAAGGTAGATGTGAGGTGGTCTAGAGGTCCACCCTCGTCTGCCAAAAACAACGACCCAGGGTTCGATCCCGAGTCGCATCTTTTGGATGATACACATCTGTGAATCCAAATTACATTCACCCCTTCGCACACACGAAGGAACAAAGAAGGATCACAGTGACTTGGAAGCATGGAGATCAAATCTAGTCTTTCCTGTTGACAAATTCGATCATTAGCCCAGGGTTTACCTCATATCATGGCGGGTTTCCAGGAAGGCCTTTACCCTACGCAGGTGACACTGGCAGAGGACAAACAAAGCTTGTTCGAAGGCATAGTTTCGGGTGACTTCATCACGTCACTATTCTTAACCTTCAATCACCTTTAATTGTCACATCTCGAGACAAGGACACTTCATGGGTTCAGTTCTTAGAAAAAGTTTTTAAAAAATTATATGATAATTATTTTATCCCCCACTATCAATGAAAATGCCTGAGTTGTGTACCGTTTATTTCCTTATAACCCAAAGCGTGAATAGAATGAACTAGGGCGGAATGAGCCCCTACCAATCATAAAAATTAGTCCTTGGACCATTCATACCCTTCTCATGAGTTGAAATAGAAGTAAGTATACTGTATATTTATATAGTGCATCTAGCGTATACTATCAATTGAAACCATTAGGCATGTTAGGTTTAATTTTAGGAATGATGATGATGATGATAGTTATTATAATGATAATGATAATAATAATAATAAACAACTACTAATAAACAGCTACATTAGTTGTTAATTTAGTTAAGAAATCCATGTAATGTATAGCCATTAGAGGCGTATTTATGTCGCAAAGAAGAATGTGAAAAGTAGTAAATGTATACACGCCCGGCTGTAGTCTCATTGGATATATAAATTATTATTGTCCATCGAGGATCATGACTTCCATGCAAAGACAAGCAAGGTAGATACCATTCTCTTACTAAAGGGACATATTGGGATATATTAGGATATAAGCAATTTACCGTCTTAAACTACTCCACCATATATACATGCGCAGTACCTTCATATATTCCATGATTGAGGGTAAGATACTTTTATACCAAAATTAAAAGCATATAAATGTAAATGATTGTAACGTACTACTTTATCAGTAGTAGTCATTTCATACCTGAATAAGACATGAAGGTGTAATAAAACTATAGTTATTATAATCTACATACTTGAATTTAGAGTTACAACTCACCAATGTATGCCGAGTAGTGACGACGTTCATCCTATAGTATAGTGTGGTGCACCTGGAGTGTTGCTATGTATTCTAGAACCGACAGGTAAAACATCTATGATAAGGTACACCTGCAAACATCTAGAAAACCCCTCAACAACTGCATCATATCATGAGTGTCAATGCAATAATTAGACACATTATATCCACAATCCTCCGCAGTTTAAGTTCATCAGTGTTTTTCCACAGTGTCAGTCCAGTGCAGGTGTGTAGTGACAGCGATTCTATTAATAAAACATGTATTGACCAAATGACCACCCATCCATACATGCAATACAAAGAGGACCAGAGAAAGCGATCAGTCCACTGAATAACAACACCGGTTGTCTCTCGATATGAGTTCGATGCTGCTTTGTTCGTTGCCCTGAGCAGCAGTGCCAGCGTAGTTTCCGTGGCGAGAGCCAAGTCCACGAACTATTGTGTGAAGAGAATGACGAAGCAACTCTTGTCGTCTGCAACCCATGTAAGTCCCACACGTGCGAAATCAAGTTAGTAAAGCGATGACAAGCTAGCGGGGCCCGATCACTGAACCCAGTACTAGTAATCATATGCTCTGATTTGTCAAGAATATATCGTTATGTCGATCAAACCTGTAGCCAGTTCTATTTGCTTGGAATTCGTTTAAATCATACATTTATTCAATATTTGAAAGCTTTTGGCAGCAGGGGCGGATCCAGGATTTTGTATAAGGGGGGGGGGGCACACAAGTGCAGGTTTGTCATTTTTTGGAAACTGCTTGGAGGGAGACCCGTATTTTTTTGGTCTCGCCAGCTCTCGAAAAGTCGCTCGGGGGGGGGGGGGGGGTTATGGGGGTCCAGTTCCCCTCCATAATTCTCTGACAAGCAAAAAAAAAAAAGAAAAAAAGAGAAGGTTTTTCGTTCTATAGGGGGGGGGGGGTCACAATAAAAAAAGGGGGCCACAATGCATACTTTTCTTCCAGGGGGAGGGGGGGGGGGGCACGGGCAGGATGTGCTCCCCTAAATCCGCCACTGCTTGGCAGAATATTTCGGATCGTACAATTTCTGTTTATTAGATTTATCAGCTATTCCTTTATTCCTAATTTCTTATTTTTTTCTTATTTATTTATTTATTTATTTATTTATTTATTTATTTATTTATTTATTTATTTATTTATTTATTTATTTATTTATGATTAACGAGTTTTTGGTGGAGATAGGCGGGGGGTGAAATGGGGACCACTTTGGTTACTTAGGCCTTACCTCAAGATCGGTTTGTTTTTAATTTATCTTTCTTTCTTCGTAATTCTAACCCTGTTCTTAGAAGCCTGACACTAACACTAACTCTAATCCTTACCCAACTTTATTTTTAAAGATAAAGACTTAGCACACAATATGCCCCAATCTTCTTTTTGTATGAGAGAGGGGTCGAATGATAATAAGAAGATAAGAGATGGGACAGAGAGAGAGAGAGAGATAGAGAGAGAGAGAGAGAGAGAGAGAGAGAGAGAGAGAGAGGGGGGGGAGATAGAGAGAGAGAGAGAGAGGGGGGAGATAGAGAGAGAGAGAGAGAGAGAGAGAGAAAGAAAGAAAGAAGAGAGAGAGAGAGAGAGAGAGAGAGGGGGGGGGGAGAGAGAGAGAGAGAGAGAGAGAGAGAGCAGCACCATACTCATGATGCTGCTTGCCTAAACTTTGCGAAGGAAGAGCAATGTCAACAATGGCCTGGACACTGTTTTTAAAATTGCAATAACCATGATAACAAAAGAGAAACATATTAAAATGAAAATGTATAGTGGTAATTTCATTAGAATTATTTCAATACATTCGTTGCAAGTGAAGGACAAATTTCCAGATTTCCCATATTAATCCTGCCCAAATTCAGTTCATTCGTTCAACTCAGATCATTGTTTTCTGAAATTCTATCAAGATATAGTGTTGAGGGCGCACCACGAATATCTCGTCTGTCGTTTATTCATTGCTCATGACAGGGTCATGATAAGCGAGCTCGTAATGAAAGTTTTACATTGAAAATTACAAGCTTCTCTCGCACAATTTTGCCGTGTAGCGCCATCTCTCGATGTGGTCAATCAAACAAGAGCACGGGATGCTCCAACTTGAGTCTTCAGCTATTTGCACGATATTATCAAGAGATTAAAAAAAAAAAAAAAAAAAAGCAACCGACCAACACATAATTAATGCAAAATACATTTATGGCAATTACCATTCCAATTATGTATTGTGCTTTGCTGTCCCCCTTTACTGAAAACTCGACTTTTGAAAGTACATGTATGCTTAAAGAACTGGGGTGGTATTCTGAGATTTATTCTATCTTGATTTTAGTGAAAAGATTTTAATTGTCATAACAAATTTCAAATTGCAAAATTTCATTGGTGTTTGCGCCGATGAATTCCGCGCACGCAGCCACTTTTGCGCAGGCATTAACTAATGATGCGCCATAAAGCATACATTTTGTTATGACAATTAAAATTATTTCACTAAAACCAAGATAAAATAAATCTTAGAATACCACCCCTGAACTACTGTCATTCATTTCATTTTATGAAAGTGGATGGAGGATAGAGCGGGGGCCTGGGGGGTGGGGGGGGAGGTAACCAAATGTTACCATAATGCATTGACCAATTGTTACACACAGTGCAAAGCACGAAAATTCGAGTCGGAATGGAATCATCTAAAGGGCACTTTTTGGTTTTGAAATATTAAAAAAAAAAGCAGGGGAGGGGGGGGGGGGGGGAGGGCAAAATCCACTCCAGAGGTGCAAATGAAATAAAAGAGCAGATCTTCATGTCGCAGGCATACTGCAAGTAGTGTAAATTTGATGGGCCATCTTATTGAAGAGTACTTCGGAATATTGGTAAACCAATTAAACATGAGTCTTCTTTCACCTCGCTCATCCTGATTAATTCATTATCATAAACCATCATCAGGGACTAATTTTCAGGTAAAAAAAAAAAGAAAAAAAAAAAGAGTGTGTTCATGTTTATTGATCCATGAACGCAATGTAACGGTCCAATTAACACGAGATGGCAATCTATCCTCATCGAGTACACAATATATTGGCATGACAACCCACAACATACTGAACAAGGTGAGAACAATAACATCTTACGCTAAAGATAAAACTGAGTTCTGTTCATGCACTTACACTGTTAAAGAAGCTGTCTGGAAGCAAGCGGGAAAGGATGAGTATGGAGTACACTGAAATTGGTGTATACCTTTTAGGTTTCTATTCATCAGAATTAGGAGAAAGTTACACAGTCTTGCTGAAAGCCATGTGCACCTGACGTAATGCTTATATGGGACCTCACACACACACACACACACCCGCACACCCGCACACACACACACACACACACACACACACCCGCGCACACACTATCTATGTAAGGGCACCCACACACACACACACACACAACACTCACCCTCGCACACACACACACGCACACACGAACACACAAACACCCCCCACACACACACACACACACACGTGGCATGAAAGGTTGGGCTAAACTTTTCAACAGTTTCTCACCATTTATCTGTATTAAAGATCCATCCTTTTCAGGAGACAATTCTACTGTTATATTCTTTGAAACGACATTGAAAGAACTGAGAAAGCACATTTTATTTTTCATATCTGACAAAGGTAAACCTTCCCTTTGAAACCGCTAAACAAATTCAGTTCATTCTTTCAACTCAGATCATTGTCGTTTTCTGAAATTGTATCAAGTGTTGAGGGCGCACCACAGATATCTCGTCTAGAGTACCTTTATATAGAAGAGTAACGACCACCCGTGATTTGAACGCCATTTTGGGTCCACTATTACGTAACATTTCTATTCAATTCCGATGAGCACCTGGGTGTTCTAAATAGAAAGAATTTGAAAGCCATTTTGGGTCCAGAAAAGTCAGGCGTCCATGTCGCTACTCTCTATATAAAGGTACTCTTATCTCGTCCAGAACCATCAATATTACCAGAGCCATCAATACACAGAGTTTGGCCAACTCGGTTTCAGTTGGGCACAACATGGCGTATATTCCTTTGTTACATACTTGCCTAACAAAGCAACAGACCGCCATATTGTTACCCACTGGAGCAGAGTTGGCCAAACTCTATGTATGGATGGCACTGGATATTACTGTCGTATAGCGCCATCTTGATGTGATCAATCAAAGAGGAGCAAGATATGCTTCAAACATGAACCATTCATAAAATTTGAACACTTTTCTTCTTCATTTGGGCGATTTTGTAACCAAATATCGAATCAGTTAGCAATTCTAAAAGATTTGAAAGAGTGCTTGAAGAACAAAACGTATTGGGGGGGGGGGGGGTGTAAATAGTAATAATAATGATGATGATGATAATAATAATGATGATGATGATAATAATAATAATAATAATAATAATAACAATCATTATAATAACAGTAATAATAATAATAATAATAATAATGATAATAATAATGATGATGATGATGATAATAATAATAATAATATAATAATAATAATAAAGGTGGCTTCTTGTTTAGCGTTCATGTCCGTCACGTTGTGACGCTTCTGGTTACCATTTGTGGATCAATCATCTGTCGTTATACACAGCGAAAACTATTGACAAACTGCGCGAAAAGTATTCAATTCGAGTGGGAGTGCAATTTTGGGTTTAAAAAAAATCATTGTTAATTTTAGGAGGGGGGGGGGGGGGGTGGAAAGCAGAATCCACCCCAGAGGTGGAGGTAACATAAATAGCAGACCCTCATGACCCTGCAATTAATACATTTATATATGCAGCCAGGGCCATCAAACTATATATACAAAGAACACGTGGGAAGATCGTTAAAGGTAACAGGTAGTTTTGGGAGGCCCTCAAAAAATTTTCGTGAGATTTCTTTGATTTTACTTAATAAAAAGCAGGGTACTAAGATAACTAAGATGCTATGAAGTTTTTTCCTCCTCAAGTGAAATATTTACTGAATGAGAGGTGAAAAGTAATAAAAATCCCTGGCCCCAAAAAGAGGGGATGTGAATTCAAACAACGGCCACACGCACTACTCACATTAGGATTGCTGTGTGTATAGAATACGCTACACATAGTGCGAAGCACTGGGTTTATTGTGCGGGGAACCTTCGGGTGGATATGGTCTTAGCGTGAGGCAGTGAAAAGCCGTTACCAAGCGTTTCTTACAGATATTTACACTAAAATTTGTTCGAAATCGTGAATGGAGTGTTAAATAATCTCGTACATGTGTCTTATGATAAAAGGAGAGTAGTATGTGACTATGTTAGATAAATTTCTCGCCAGTATGATTTTTGCTATTGAGACTGTCCATGAGCTTTAAACCTTCCAAATCCAAACAGGAGTATTCTTTAAACCCTCTCAAACTGATTAATTCGGATTAATTCATTATCATACAACATCATCAGGGAGTAATTTTCAGGCAGGGAACAACAGCATGTTCATGTGTATTGATCCATGCACGCAATGTAACGGTCCAGATAACACGAGAGCGCAACTACCACCATGGCGATCTTTTCTCATCGAGTACGCAGTATTATTGTCATGACGACCCACAACATACAGAACAAGATGAAAACGATAAAAGCTTACACATAAGGTAAAAGATAAAACTGAGTTCTGCTCATGTAATTACATTGTGAAACAAACTGTCTGGACCGTGAGGTTTTGGAATCACCAAAATTAGAATAAATATTTCATTGACGGCGCCTTGCTGAAAGTCACATGCATTGCACACAGAAATGGGTAAATGATAATAATAATAATAATAGTGGGTTCTTATATAGCGCACACGTCTGTCAGACTTGACACTCCTGGGATTAATCAAACATGTTGCTCATGAAAGTTTGGTCCAAACTTTTTAGCTGCTTCACATCATATTTCGAATATCAGGAAACTTGAAGAGCAATCCCTGTTAAGATGGGCCTGCTCGCTATTCATAAGGACCGCTATTTATAAGGACTGCTATTCATTTAGTCACGCGTTATGGATAGCGGTCCTTATGAATAGCGGTCCTTGTGAATAGCGAGGTAATGGTTTGCTCGCTATTTATAAGGGTGGCTATCTATAAAGGACCGCTCTTTATTTAGTCTATACACGTGTATTATATATTTTGTGTACATATATATTGTAGTTTCCTGATTGTTTCATTTTAACTTTCTCTTGTTTTGTGGCTCTTGTCTTTTGTTTGTTTAGTTATTTTTCAACGATGATTTGACATTCCGTTTCGACAATTCATCTAAAATATATTCCTGTATCAGGAAATTGAAGAGTTTCTTGTAAAAATGGGCAGTACATTTTGCATGGTTAGTAACATGGTTTGAAATCCGGAATCTCCCGATTCATATTTTCCAAGACTACAAAGGTAATCACTTTCTCCTACCCTAGGACAACCGACTCCGAGGACAAATACCCCTGACATTACTCCCGGCAAGTACTGCTTTTATATAAAAATGATTATCCCCTTACCCCTCGGACAGCCACCTAGGAGATAACTGTTATTGTCCTGAGGTAACTGTCCTTTAGGGTAATTGTCCTGCGATACTTGTCCGGGTATGGCTACCTAATGGTCAGTACGTGGCGGATGGGGGCGGAGGGGGGGGGGGGGGAGGTATTTCACATATCGTTAGGATACAGATGTGAAATAAGATCTAGAGTGAAAAGTCTCCTCAAAAGTTTATCTCGTTTTCTTGCAGAGATTTATTTTTGGAGTTGTGACCCCTACCCCCCCTGTAAGCGAATCATGAAAACACACCTGGTGGTACTTGTTCGGTAGAATTAGTCCATATGATGATTATCTTAGAGTAAGTGGGTGTTGTCCGGGGTATTATTTGTCTGGGATTGTAGTCAGTCCTGTGGCTCGTCGTCTAGATAAGAATATATTTAAATTATTTAGTTTGTACCATAAATTAATTTTTATGTTAGAATTATTCTTCTTCTTGTTTGCTTTTCTTCGTTTTCTGTGTTGACTATGAAAATGCTACATTATATATCTTCGTGTAATATCCTGAAAATTTCTGGGCATATTCAAGTGCTTCGTCCAGTCTGATTCTGTGGTTTACGCCATCTACCGTCCAATGTATGAACAACTTCATCTCTCCCCATTCTTCCCTTTTCAGTAATTTACGTCAGCGATAATGGACAAGATTCTAGATGTATATTTATCAAAACAATTGCTCAGTTTTGACGGTAAACTACTTTTTATGCTATAATTCTTCTTCTTGTTGCTTTTCTTCGTTTTCTGTGTTCACTGTAAAAATGCAACAGTAGTTATCTCCATATGTTATAACCTGAAAAATATTACCACTTCCGCATATTCAAGTGCTTCATAAGTCTGATTCTGTGGTTTACGCCATCTACTGTCCAATGTATGAACAACTTCATCTCTCCCCGCCTCTTCCCTTTTCAGTAATTTATGTCAGCGGGAATGGACAAGGTTCTTGATGTGGAACCAGTGCAATGCCGATACGGTTTCCATGACGACACCTGTGCCTCGATCATGCATCGGTTTTAACAGTACTTAGTTCACTAGTTAACAATATTCGTTGCTGTTGTCTAAAATTAACCGACTTAATGACATGCGATTTGGTGGGTAAATGAGATGCATTTATCGTGATGATAAAGATGCTTGCATTACACTTGTCATGACGAAGCTAGGGGATCGTTTCCAGGGGAAATTATTTTCGTTCAAGTTTAGAACTGGCGATCGGAAAGGAAATTGTACTGGTATTTTACTTTTCAAACAGCTGATTTAAAATGCATTGGAGCTTCATGACCTAGTTTCGACTTTGACTTTTCAAGAACAGAAAATAGCTGACTATTTTTGTTATCTCCCGATTCACATGTTTCAACACCACAAAGTTATTCACTTTCTCCTACCTTAGGACCTCTAACTTAGGGCAACCCCCCGGTAGGACCACTAACTTAGGGCAACCCCCCCCCCGGGCACCACCCCGCGCAATGTTCTCTTTCATTTATTGATATTCCAATTACTTCTCGGATAACTATCAAGGAGATAATTTTCGTAGAGGGTAGTTGTCCTGGGTTAATTATCTCTGGGGATGATTGTCCAGGGGAAGTTGTCAGGATGTAGATGCCTATAATGATCAGTGCCGGATTCAGGGGGCACGCGGGACATCTGGCATAATTTTAAGTATGCAGAAGAAATGATCGCCACAAAACTGTATAATGTGTGATCGGGCAACAACCCCCCCCCCCAAAAAAAAAAGCGCTCCTGAAAGTTTGTTTGTTTGTTTGTTAGTTTTTTTAAAAAACTGGCCAGAGACTTAAAAAAAGAGCGCTGCCCCTCCCCTCCCCTCCCCTCCCCTGTAATCATCTTCATTATGTTATGTCCTGAAAAATCCTTTTCACTCCCCTTGTTTTTTAATTCTATTTTCGTCAAACACCGCCAACCCCGGGCATATTCAAGTGTTTGTCCGAGTCAGTGCCGTATATATATATATATATATATATATATATATATACGGCACCGGTCCGAGTTACGACAACCCATTTTTTGAAAGCCATTTTGTTTCCACTATTACGTAACCATTCTATTCAATTCCGATGATCACCTGAGTGTTCTAAATAGAAGGAATGCGAACGCCATTTTGTTTCCCCCAAAATAGGACGTCCATGTCGTAACTCTATCTATAAAGGGACTCTAGTCCGAGTTAGAGTACCTTTATATAGAGAGTAGCGACATGGACGTCTGACTTTTCTGGAAACAAAATGGCGTTCGAGATCTTTCTATTGAGAACACCCAGGTACTCATCGAAATTGAAGAGAAATGTTGCATAGCAGTGGAAACAAAATGGCGTCCAAATCATGAATTGTCACTACTCTCTAATAGGGCACACACGAGTAATTCATCCGCTGCCGA
Source organism: Heliocidaris tuberculata (assembly GCA_025618425.1). NCBI lineage: Eukaryota > Metazoa > Echinodermata > Echinoidea > Camarodonta > Echinometridae > Heliocidaris > Heliocidaris tuberculata. Next base: position 20,621,404 of record CM046850.1, on the reverse strand, counting down.
TGAATTTGGGACTAGCGTAAGTAAGATGACGTAATGGTAGCTGATCAAAAATATTCATATAAAATTGAATACTTGTCGGCTGTAAATATTTTCAAGAGAAATGGTGTTTGGAAGTCACATTCTTTCATATTTCACCCCTATCTGGAAGCTTGGACGCTTTTGGGTATTTTAGAGGAATTATTTGACTTGCAGTGCATTTCCACTGTTCACAGCAGTGAAAAGTCGTAGTTCGTGATTAGCCTCATTTCAGCCTTCACAGTATTTGATGTAGCCGATTAAGTGCCCAAATAAAGTACCTAATTTTGTAGTACCATCAGTGTAGTTGCTACTCTGTCAGTTAAAACAATTTTTGTAGAGAGATTATTTAAATATGAATTTTTGATGTACTTCAATTTAACACGTGTTACTATGGGGGCCCGAATTACACGTGTGTGCCCTATAGAGGTACTCTAGTCCGAGTCTGTGCTTTACGCCATCTACTGTCCAACGTATGAACAACTTTATCTCCCCCTCTCCCCACTGACCTCTACTGTCAGTGCCTCTCCCCTTCTCAGTATTTTATGTTAGCAGGAATGGACAAGGCGATTGGTGTCATTGTGGAACCAGTGTCATGCAAACACTGTTTCCATGACGACACCTGTGCCTCGATCATGCATCAGTGTTAACAGTACTTTGTTCATTACTGTACAATACACGTTGCTGTTGTTCGAAATTAGCCACGTAATGATATGCAATTAGGTGCGTAAATTATATGCACTTCTCATGATCATAATGACGATAGAATTGCACGTGTCATCGAGTTAGGGGATGGGTCCGAGAGGAAATAATTTTGGTTCTTGCTTAGAACAGTCGGTCACAACGGAAATTGTATTTTCTTTTTCAAACATGAGATTAGAATTGCATTGGAGCTTGATGACTTAGTTTCGATTTTGATAAGTTTACGTTTATATCACCAGTTCAAAAGAGCTGACTGTTATTGATTAGATAACCGGTTAGTATTAACTGGTTGGTAACATTGTTCGAAATCCAGAATCTCCCGATTCACGTTTCAAGACCATAAAGATATTCACTTTCTCCTGCCCTAGGACCACTATCTCCTAGAACCACTAACACTTAGGAAAACTATCCCGGGCATCACTCCGTGAAATGATCTCTTTCATTTATTGATATTCCCATTACTTCTCGGATAGCTATCAAAGATATAATTTTTATAGAGCGTAGTTTTCCTGGTGTAATTTCTGTCGGTTTCATGCTCATTATAACACTTCATTAAAAAAAAAAAAAAAAAAAAAAAAAAATCCTCAAAGCCGCCACTCCGTGCATAAGTTCAGTGGTCACGTCTGTGTCTGTGGTTTACGCCATCTACTGCTAATTTATGAACAATTTTTCTCTCCCTCTCTCCCATCGTTTGAGTTTGGACCGCCCTCTCCCCTTCTCAGACATGTCAGAAATTTATGCCAGCAGGAAGTGACATGGCCTTTGATGTGGAACCAGTGAAATGCAAATACGGTTTCCATGACGACACCTGTGCCTCGATCATGCATCAGTGTTAACAGTACTTTGTTCATTACTGTACAATACACGTTGCTGTTGTTCGAAATTAGCCACGTAATTATATTCAATTAGGTGCGTAAATTATATGCACTTCTCATGATCATAATGACGATAGAATTGCTCGTGTCATCGAGCTAGGGGATGGGTCCGAGAGGAAATAATTTTGGTTCTTGCTTAGAACAGTCGGTCACAACGGAAATTGTATTTTCTTTTTCAAACATGAGATTAGAAATGCATTGGAGCTAGATGACTTAGTTTCGATTTTGATAAGTTTACGTTTATATCACCAGTTCAAAATAGCCGACTGTTATTCATTAGATAACCGGTTAGTATTAACTGGTTGGTAACATTGTTCGAAATCCAGAATCTCCCGATTCACGTTTCAAGACCATAAAGATATTCACTTTCTCCTGCCCTAGGACCACTATCTCCTAGAACCACTAACACTTAGGAAAACTATCCCGGGCATCACTCCGTGAAATGATCTCTTTCATTTATTGATATTCCCATTACTTCTCGGATAGCTATCAAAGATATAATTTTTATAGAGCGTAGTTTTCCTGGTGTAATTTCTGTCGGTTTCATGCTCATTATAACACTTCATTAAAAAAAAAAAAAAAAAAAAAAAAAAAAATCCTCAAAGCCGCCACTCCGTGCATAAGTTCAGTGGTCACGTCTGTGTCTTGGGTTTACGCCATCTACTGCTAATTTATGAACAATTTTTCTCTCCCTCTCTCCCATCGTTTGAGTTTTGACCGCCCTCTCCCCTTCTCAGAAATTTATGCCAGCAGGGAGTGACATGGCCTTTGATATGGAACCAGTGAAATGCAAATACGGTTTCCATGACGACACCTGTGCCTCGATCATGCATCAGTGTTAACAGTACTTTGTTCATTACTGTACAATACACGTTGCTGTTGTTCGAAATTAGCCACGTAATTATATTCAATTAGGTGCGTAAATTATATGCACTTCTCATGATCATAATGACGATAGAATTGCTCGTGTCATCGAGTTAGGGGATGGGTCCGAGAGGAAATAATTTTGGTTCTTGCTTAGAACAGTCGGTCACAACGGAAATTGTATTTTCTTTTTCAAACATGAGATTAGAAATGCATTGGAGCTAGATGACTTAGTTTCGATTTTGATAAGTTTACGTTTATATCACCAGTTCAAAATAGCCGACTGTTATTGATTAGATAACCGGTTAGTATTAACTGGTTAGTAACATGGTTCGAAATCCAGAATCTCCCGATTCACGTTTCAAGACCATAAAGATATTCACTTTCTCCTGCCCTAGGACCACTATCTCCTAAAACCACTAACACTTAGGAAAACTATCCCGGGCATTACTCCGTGAAATGATCTCTTTCATTTATTGATATTCCCATTACTTCTCGGATAGCTATCAAAGATATAATTTTCGTAGAGCGTAGTTTTCCTGGTGTAATTTCTGTCGGTTTCATGCTCATTATAACACTTCATTAAAAAAAAAAAAAAAAAATCCTCAAAGCCGCCACTCCGTGCATAAGTTCAGTGGTCACGTCTGTGTCTGTGGTTTACGCCATCTACTGCTAATTTATGAACAATTTTTCTCTCCCTCTCTCCCATCGTTTGAGTTTTGACCGCCCTCTCCCCTTCTCAGAAATTTATGCCAGCAGGGAGTGACATGGCCTTTGATATGGAACCAGTGAAATGCAAATACGGTTTCCATGACGACACCTGTGCCTCGATCATGCATCAGTGTTAACAGTACTTTGTTCATTACTGTACAATACACGTTGCTGTTGTTCGAAATTAGCCACGTAATTATATTCAATTAGGTGCGTAAATTATATGCACTTCTCATGATCATAATGACGATAGAATTGCTCGTGTCATCGAGCTAGGGGATGGGTCCGAGAGGAAATAATTTTGGTTCTTGCTTAGAACAGTCGGTCACAACGGAAATTGTATTTTCTTTTTCAAACATGAGATTAGAAATGCATTGGAGCTGGATGACTTAGTTTCGATTTTGATAAGTTTACGTTTATATCACCAGTTCAAAATAGCCGACTGTTATTGATTAGATAACCGGTTAGTATTAACTGGTTAGTAACATGGTTCGAAATCCAGAATCTCCCGATTCACGTTTCAAGACCATAAAGATATTCACTTTCTCCTGCCCTAGGACCACTATCTCCTAAAACCACTAACACTTAGGAAAACTATCCCGGGCATTACTCCGTGAAATGATCTCTTTCATTTATTGATATTCCCATTACTTCTCGGATAGCTATCAAAGATATAATTTTCGTAGAGCGTAGTTTTCCTGGTGTAATTTCTGTCGGTTTCATGCTCATTATAACACTTCATTTAAAAAAAAAAAAAAAATAAATCCTCAAAGCCGCCACTCCGTGCATAAGTTCAGTGGTCACGTCTGTGTCTGTGGTTTACGCCATCTACTGCTAATTTATGAACATCTTTTCTCTCCCTCTCTCCCATCGTTTGAGTTTTGACCGCCCTCTCCCCTTCTCAGAAATTTATGCCAGCAGGAAGTGACATGGCCTTTGATGTGGAACCAGTGAAATGCAAATACGGTTTCCATGACGACACATGTGCCTTGATGATGCATCATTCTTAACAGTACTTTGTCCTTTACGTTGCTATTGTTCGAAATTAGCCGCGTAATGATATGCAATTAGGTGCGTAAATTATATGCACTTCTCATGATCATAATGACGATAGAATTGCACGTTTCATCGAGTTAGGGAATGGGTCCGAGAGGAAATAATTTTGGTTCTTGCTTAAGCCCCTTTCACAATTGGTCTGCGACCAGTTTGCGACCGCCTGCAACAGATTTTTTGGGGTGTTGCACGACCGATCGCTTGGTGTCTTGCGACCACTCGCAGTCGTTGCAGGCGGTCGCACGAACCTGAGGCGGTCGTGACTGGTCGCATCTGAACTTTGAACATGCTCAAAATCCAGACACGACCAGATGCGATCGATTCACTCGCATTATGTCGTACGACCAGTCGTGTGATTCTCGTATGAGTGTTGCACAACGTTGCACGATTAGATGCGAGAGTTCGCACGACTCAATAGTCGCAGTGGGTGGGCTGGAGGTCGTGCAACACTCGCACGTGCGCTAGCGACCTATAGCGACCAGTCTTGCGAATGGGTGCGATTGTGCTAAGACCATGAGACTGTTGCACGACCGATCGCAGCACATCTTACAACGTTGTACTACCGTTGCACGACTGTATGAGACTGTATGCGACTATTCCTCGGGGGTATATATAGGGGGACTATGGAGATGATCCTCTGCAACAGGGCCCTCCTCTAACAACTTTCTCTTCTTTGTAACTTTCTTCTTTGGCATCTTGACTATTAAGAAGGCCAACTTGAAACTGACTACCGGTCGATTGTCGAAGGGGTTTTTATACCCCATGCCACTCGCACGAATGCTCTCACGACCACTTGCACCGGTCTCATTCAATCGTACGAGCGATCGCATGGTCTCACATCCACTCGCACGACCATGCAATCGATCGTGCGACTATTGTGATTGGCGTCAAGCCACTGGCAATCACTCGTGCAACACTCGCATGTGAACGCAAGACCACTCGCACGAGCATATGCGAGCAAATGCGACTTACTCGTGCAACGGTCTCTTCTAGTCGCTTTTGTTTTACGACCGCTGTTGCATTTGTGAATGCCTTTCTGCGACCTGATGAGATCGATGGCGATTGAAGCCTGTTGCAGTCTGTCGTGCGACCAAATGGTCGCAAACGGTCGCAGACCAATTGTGAAAGGGGCTTTAGAACAGTCGGTCACAACGGATTTGTATTTTCTTTTTCAAACATGAGATTAAAAATGCATTGGAGCTAGATGACTTAGTTTCGATTTTGATAAGTTTACGTTTATATCACCAGTTCAAAATAGCCGACTGTTATTGATTAGATAACCGGTTAGTATTAACTGGTTAGTAACATGGTTCGAAATCCAGAATCTCCCGATTCACGTTTCAAGACCATAAAGATATTCACTTTCTCCTGCCCTAGGACCACTATCTCCTAAAACCACTAACACTTAGGAAAACTATCCCGGGCATTACTCCGTGAAATGATCTCTTTCATTTATTGATATTCCCATTACTTCTCGGATAGCTATCAAAGATATAATTTTCGTAGAGCGTAGTTTTCCTGGTGTAATTTCTGTCGGTTTCATGCTCATTATAACACTTCATTAAAAAAAAAAAAAAAATAAATCCTCAAAGCCGCCACTCCGTGCATAAGTTCAGTGGTCACGTCTGTGTCTGTGGTTTACGCCATCTACTGCTAATTTATGAACAATTTTTCTCTCCCTCTCTCCCATCGTTTGAGTTTTGACCGCCCTCTCCCCTTCTCAGAAATTTATGCCAGCAGGAAGTGACATGGCCTTTGATGTGGAACCAGTGAAATGCAAATACGGTTTCCATGACGACACATGTGCCTTGATGATGCATCAGTCTTAACAGTACTTTGTCCTTTACGTTGCTATTGTTCGAAATTAGCCGCGTAATGATTAGGTGCGTAAATTATATGCACTTCTCATGATCATAATGACGATAGAATTGCACGTTTCATCGAGTTAGGGAATGGGTCCGAGGGGAAATAATTTTCGTTCTTCCTTAGAACAGTCGGTCACAACGGAAATTGTATTTTCTTTTTCAAACATGAGATTAAAAATACATTGGAGCTTGATGACTTAGTTTCGACTTTGATAAGTTGACGTTTTTATCGCCAGTTTAAGAAACAGAAAATGGCTGACTATTGTTGATTAGATAACCGGTTAGTATTAACTGGTTAGTAACATGGTTTGAAATCAAGAATCTCCCGATCCACATGATTCAAGACCACAAAGATATTCACCTTCTCCTGCCCTAGGACCACTATCCCCTAGGACCACTTACACCTAGGACAACTAACCCTGGCATCACTCCGTGCAATGATCTCTTTCATTAATCGATATTCCCCTCACAGTTTTGAAGGAAATCATTTTCATAAAAGTTAATTGTCTTGGGGTAATTGTCCAGGTGTGCCCCCCTCCTCTGCCCTGTAAGAGAATCCTGGATACGCCACTGATGGTAGCGGTGGCATATGTTCATGATAATCATCTTAGGGTAGGTGGGTGTTGTCCGGGGTAATTTTTGTCTAGGATTGTATTCCTGGGGCTCGTCGTCCGGATGCGATTATCTTAATTGTTCACTTTGTACCTATTTTTAGGTAGGAATTATTTTTCATGTTTCTTTTTTTTCCCCTAAGTCACCTGGACCGATGATAATGCTACAATAATTATCTTCATAAATTATGTTATATCTTGAAAAATCCTCTTCACTCCCCATTATTTCTAGTGGTTAACATGACCTTCATAACACTTTAGTTTTTTTTTTGTGTGTTCATTTTTTTTTCGTCAAAGTCGCCAAACTGGGAACATTCAAATCTTCGTCCAGTCCGAGTCTGTGGTTTACGCCATCTACTGTCCAATATATGAACAACTTTATCCCTTCCCCTCTCCCATCGATACCCTCTCCCCTTCTCAGTAATTTATGTCAGCAGAAATGGACAAGGTTCTTGATGTGGAATCAGTACAATGCAAATATGGTTTCCATGACAACACATGTGCCTCGATCATGCATCCGTGTTAATGTACTTTGTTTACTGTAGTTTACAATACACGTTGTTTAAAAAAAAAAAATAAGCCAACATAATGATATGCGATTTAAATGAGAAGCACTTCTCATGATGATAAAGATGCTAGCATTGCACGTGTCATTGAGCCAGGGGATAGTTTCGGGGGGGGGGGGGGGGATATTATTTTTCTTCTAGCTGAGAACAAGCGGTCACAACGGAAATGGTACTGGTATTTTTTTTTTTCAAACATGAGATTAAAAACGCGTTGGAGTTTAAATCACTTAGTTTGGAAGAACGAGTTGACATTTGTATCACAGTTCTCATGAAATAGAAATGAGCTTACTTTAACTGCACAAACTTGTTGTTTATATATATTAAGTGAAAGAGTTTGCAATGTACACTTAAACTATAGGTTTAAACGCAAGCAATCTCTATCACCATGATCACAGTGAACTCTTGTACATATTTCTTCTTGGATACACTCTTTTAAGGCAGAATGATAGAAATTCACTCTTTTTAGGAGTCGTTTAAGGATCACTTCCATTCCAAATTATTGTGGAATCCACTCCAAAGTAGTGGTTGTGAAGTACTCTTTTTAGAGTGGATTCTACGTAACTATTCTTTTAACGTGGATTCCATTCCAAACTAAGTTATCCCTATTATGACCAAACAACAACAACAACAAAACAACCACAAAAAACAAACAATCAAACAACAACGACAGCGACAACAAAAAGTGGGTTTTCACTCCTGTACATTATATGAAGGGAAAGCAAACTGACATACCTAATATGCTATAATTCTACAAAGGAATCCAAGAATGAGAAGAAAAAAGTTTTACAAATCATGCATCACCTTCCCCAGTACCCAACTTTCCCTAGAAGAAGTAGAAGAAGAAGAAGAAGAAGAAGAAGAAGAAGAAGAAGAAGAAGAAGAAGAAGAAGAAGAAGAAGAAGAAGAAGAAGAAGAAGAAGAAGAAGAAGAAGAAGAAGAAGAAGAAGAAGAAGAAGAAGAAGAAGAAGAAGAAGAAGAAGAAGAAGAAGAAGAAAAGAAGAAGAAGAAGAAGAAGAAGTAGAAGAAGAAGAAAAAAAAAAGCAAAGAAAAAAACTTTATCACCATAAAAGCTTTAGCCTAGAAAAAAATGTCAATAGGACAATTGGATCCTTGCCTGATAACCCCCCGCCCCAACACCACCCCAAAAACAAAAACAAACAAATGGGTGGGGGGGGGGGAGGATAATGGACCCCTTCCAGAAATTCTGTGATTATTTCGCAGTGCAACTCGTGAAGAGGGATCTCATTGTGTTTTGATGAGCATTTGTGAGCGTCTGAAAAAGGGGCCTGGCTGGAATGCTCCCCAGGTAGTGGAGAAGGTGCTCACATTGTATGCAGGCAAGCCATGAATCCGATTGCCGTGGTAATAATGATTGTGTCTGTAAAGCGCTTAGAGACATCGTAGATGTATTAGGAGCTATATGAATCAAGGATATTATTATCATTATCTCATGTATCGCAATATTTCATGACCTTTTCTTTCACCGCCTGTTACAGCTGTTGACCCAGGTTGACGAAAATCGTGCGTTACGTGAAGAAACTAAAATGACCTCGTGTGACATAATGTTAGGCCCAAAATTGAGACTTTATGGATTATGTGTGTAAATGGAATTAAAAACTGTATTTCCTTGGTAAACCCCGTCATAATTTCCAAATTCAAGGTGAAGTGTCATCTGGGCCACGTTTCATGAAAGTTGTCAGCACTGACAAGTTGTCATTCTCTGACAATTTCAGTAAAATCTTGGTTTGGATTGGCTGAGAAGCACTGGTCACTGACTGTTACTATGGTAATTGTCAGAGAATGACAACTTGTCAGTGCTGACAACTTTCATGAAACGGTGCCCTGTTTTATGCCTGATCCAAATATGGGAGTACCGTGGTATGGTGGTGGATCCAGTGTCCGAACACTTTTCAGAAAATCAACGATAGCAAAATAAAATATCAAACGAATATCTGTCAAATTTACATAATGAATGCTCAAAGTCCTACAGAAAAAGAAGTTGATGGAATTTTAAAAAGACAACGTAGATTTAATACGATATTCCCTTCCGAGTGAACCCCCTTCCCAACGACTCGGCGTTTTGGTCCCTTGAAAAAGGTACTGTATTTCCGAACGTGTGAAACCTATGGGGAAAAAGACACAACCTTTGTTTCAATAGTGTGGGTTTTCATACGCGTAGTCCCACGCGTATGAAAACCCATTTTAGGCGCTTAACTGTACACGCTCGGTAATACAATCTGTTCGGAAATACAATCCTTGACTATATATTGGTGAAGGCTATGGATTCTCATAATTATGAGAGGTCCCGGGTTCGATCCTTGCTAGGTGCTTGCACCTTTGGACAAGATGTTTTGCCCACATTTGGCTGAGCAATACTGATACTGAGGTGGGTACCCCGTGGTTTATAAGACTATAATGACGGTGACTGCCACAAACAGCAAAACTCGTAGAACAATGAAATACATATAAACGGAATTTTACCGTCTCAGTGCTCATCAGGTTTATCAGGAACTTTGGGAAAGAAAACTACTCCCCATAAGCTACTTCCCATAAGCTTTCCCCGTTCAAAACAGAAATGCATTTCTCTGAAAATGATTTGTAAACACTATTAAGACATGCTCTTCACTTCATACGTTTACTCGTACTTTAAAAACAAAATACTTTGTACAATATAGTCAGTAGCACATATTGCTGATTTCTTTCTATTTTTTTTCCTTTTTCTTTTCTTTTTTTATCTTTTAGATTGTTTTGTATGTTATAATTGTTGTATAATATTATATATGTAAACAGGGGCGGCGCTACAGGGGGGGGCAGAGGGGGCGACCGCCCCCTTATGATTTTTCAAGTAGTGAAAAAAGAAAAAAAAAAGAAGAAAAAAGAAGAAAAGGAGGAAGAAAAGGGAAGAAAAGGGAAGAAAGAAGAAAGAGGAGTATTAAAAAGAGAGGTCTTAAACATATAACTCTATATTACCCCTGTTATTTAATGGAGAAAAAATATGACGTCATCTTTAGGTCGTCTTGCCCCTCCTATCAAAATACCCTGGCGCCGCCCCTGTATGTAAATATGTATTGTAAAGGCGACCCAACCACAAGCCATGTGCTTCCTGGGACCTTCGCCTCCTTCCACCATGTTTTTTGTGAATGTACATTTCATTTTGTATTTGATTATGAGAAGGAAATAAATGTATTTTTAGTCTGAATCTGAATCTGAATAATACATGAGATTTCGAAGAACGAGAAATTGAGGCAGTTTAGTTCTTCATGTAATTTTGGAGTCAAATCTTAAGATTGTCAGTCACTACAGTCATCTCTGGGATTTTTTTTTTTTGGGGGGGGGGGGTGGGGGGTGGGGGGGATGGGCATCATCCACAGAACGTCCTGTCTTTTTACGGTTAAGATTGTGATGTATACGCAAATCACTTTATAAAATAACTGAAAATGACAGCCCTCAGTTATTTACATATAAAGACACGAAGGACACAATTTCACAGGGTAGGGGGTGACGTCTTTTGCCAGAATATCAATTTCCCAATATCTTAAAACTGTTTGTAAGCGAGATGTTAAAGCGAACGACCCCAAAAATGACACTGTTCAATTTAATGATATCCACACTGCTTGAGAAATGTGTATCATCATTTTACAGCATTTTGATGTCTTTATATAGAATATTACAAAGAGACTAACTCATCGCTTGAATGCATGTGAGGGGACGATTGTCCGAACACTCGTGTTCAAAACTCGCAAGGGGTGGTGGTGGGGTGCAGCTGCAGCCCCTCTGCCCCCCTCCTCATACGCCTAAAGTTATTAATGTGAGCATGGTGGTTCTCTGGCTGTCTGTCTGGATAGTTCGAATGCCAGGAAAATGGTTTGCCTGACGACATACCGCTAGCATGCATCAATGATGGCGCGACAATGTCATTTTCTTGTTTTTGTCCTCGTATGAAATGAGCCATGATAATGAGATAGCATTAGGCGATTAGCGACGAAAACAAAAAACAAAACAAAACAAAAAAAAAAAAAAAGTCGAGACGGGGAAAATTGCCCGATTATCATGCTGAAAATAACTCGCATGTAGCGATAGCATTAAAAAAAATAATTGTTTTTTAAATGAAATATGAAGGTAATTTGTGAAGCACGCTTGGTTAAAAAAAAAAATTAGACAAATAACAAACACAATGACTATGGGAATAATAATAGATTGTTCAAAAGTCCTTGGAAATGACTTCGACATCGCCTTTGGCAAAATGACTTCTGATAATAGTCCAATAGGATATAAAAAATGTGATCTTGTTTACCATGGGTTAGGCTCGATCAATACTAACAGCAGGGTCACCAGCTTTGCCAGATACGCATTTACTACACGTTGGTCGAGAGGGTACAAAGTGGGTACTCCTTGGTAAAACAAGGATGTAAGCACTGAGCAAGGATCTACTTCATGACCTGTCGTATGAGAGTCAAGATCCTTCACGAATATATCACATCAATACTAATAGTAGGGTCCTCTTAATTCACGCCCTGCAATTTTTCGTTAACCCAGCTTTGACAGTTACCCATTTAATATACCTGGGTCGAGAGGGTCGAAAGTGGTTAAAAACACCTTTTCCATGGATGTAAGCACTGAGCAAGGATCGAATTCAGGACCTCTCGTATGAGAGTCAAGAGCAGTCACCAACATGACCAACATACCACACTGTTCCTACAGGATATGCTTACTAACATGGGAAATACTTCAAAGACAGCTTTAAAAACAATTTTGTAGAATCTACCAAACCAGTTGCCAAATCACAAATTAAAAGAAAGAAAAGAAGAAGAAGAAGAAGAAGAAGAAGAGAAGAAGAAGAAGAAGAAGAAGAAGAAAAAGAAGAGGAAGAAGAAGAAGAAGAGGAAGAAGAATAATAAGAAGAGGAGGAAGAATAATAAGAAGGATAAGAAGAAGAGGAAGAAGAAGAAAAGAAGAAGAAGACGACGACGACGAAGAAGAAGAAGAAGAAGAAGAAGAAGAAGAAGAAAAGAAGAATAAGAAGAAGAAGAAGAAGAAGAAGAAGAAGAGGAAGAAGAAAAGAAGAAGAAGAAGAAGAAGAAGAAGAAAAGAAGAAGAAGAAGACGAGGAAGAAGAAGAAGAAAAAGAAGAAGAAGAAGAAGAAAAAGAAGAAGAAGAGGAAGAAGAAGAAGAAGAAAGAGAAGAAAAAGAGGAAACTTAAAAGTAAGAAATGTTAATCATTTGGTAGTTATTTGGCATTATTATTGTTTTACGTGGGTTTGCAAACGGCAAGTGTTAAACCGAAGTGAAAAAACAAAAGGAGTGAAATCTGTACTTCAGAATAGAAAACGTGACGTAAACTAATGTACTTGTCACTTCCTTTTGAAATGATTTAAGCATAATCGACTGAAGAAAATATATAGTTTCACTAATCATAGGAAGTATGAAAGATGGGGTCTTATCTTAATATATGATAACTTCCCTTTGTAACCCAGAGTCTGTCATAATAAGCATGTTTCAAGTCCTTGTTCGTTTTTTCTTTCATAAGCGTTGATGTACTCTGTCATGATGTTAGATGATAGATGCAAACTTTTGCTCCTAGCACGAAATTGTGAAACAACCCAACTCGTGTGCAAAATGGGAAATACTTACTACCGGCGGTGTATCTAGACCTTCAGGGCGGGCGGGTGGGCGGGGGGGGGGGGGGGTAATGTATAATCTATTAATTTTTGTTTTTGAGGATTTTTCAGATTGATTTGATTTCATAGCATGAGAAATGGCGTTATTCTATTTTTCTAACTGGGCTTTACACATTAGTAGGAAATAAGTGAACCCAGTTTCCCGATTGTAGTAATCTTTGACGTTTTACTTTATATATTCTTAACATTTTCGTTTCCATCGTTTTGCGAGGTCGCAAATTGGGCGTAGCTACTTTTTATATCCATATTTTATGTTTCTTTTTTTCATCGGCAAATTGCTGATAACTTACTTTTCAATTATATCCGCACTTGATTGAAACGTCAATTATTATTATTTTTCGTGGTTGGAAATTTGTCGGGGGTAGGGGTAGAACTGCCCCTTGCCCCTTCATATATTCCACTGCTTACCACCCCAGGCAAGCAAGCATTGGCACCATAGATGTCACTGAGTTCATGTGCTACCTAAATATGGTTTCTATGACGACGAACAACGCTCGTTCTATGCCGCCATCATGCACCGTTGGCTACGCGACAATATCCTTTTTTTTTCTATGCTCTCACTTCTGAGCAATTTGACAATTAGCTGATATTAAAAAAAAAAAAAAAACCCTGAGGAAATTGCTGAATTAAGAGGCTACTTACCTCCAGTAAGATATAAATAATAGCTGAAAAATAAGAGGAAATATAGCCATGAAGAAAGCAAAAATACAGTGAATTATAAACAAAGATCCTGATAACAGCGAAGTAATGTTGGAGGTATAGTGACGGGGTGGAAGAGGGAGGATAAATGGGGGAGAAGATAAACAATGGATGGATGGAGGGGAGGGGGTTGGGGGTTGGGGTTGTAATGACAAGTATAATACTATAGAAGAAAATCCATTAAATGTTTTCACGGGGGTCATCATAGTAGGTCGACGGCCCACGAGACCAGCTAAGACAAAGAAAAACACAAGGCAATATAGAAAAACAGAAAGTTCGAAAGAGTCCACGAGGCAGATTGCCCACGAAACGTCCACGAGATCAACAAAACAAAGAAAGATATAAAGAATGATAAACCAATGTCCGTCTCTTAGGTTGTCGATCTTGTGAACCCTAGAACATGTAGGGGAAGAGGCTTGAAGGCCCATGATACCAACATTGTCGGTCTCGTTACAGGGGCGGATCTAGCTTTTTTCCAAGGAGGGGGTTTGAGGGGCTGAGCTGGGTATTGCGAGGGAGCGTAGAGACCGAGCCCGAGCGAGCGAAGCGAGCGAGGGGGGAGGGTGTGGGAGGGGGGTATCCCCCCTCCCACAGTAGGGAGATTTTTCATTTTTAGGGTTGCTAGCTTGCGATTTTAAGCATACTTGCATGCTCTATTTTTTCTCTTTTTTGCCCAAATAAATGTTTACTTGGAAGCGAGCGAAGCGAGCGAGGGGGGAGGGTGTGGGAGGGGGGTATCCCCCCTCCCACAGTAGGGAGATTTTTTATCATTTTTAGGGTTGATAGCTTGCGATTTTAAGCATACTTGCATGCTCTATTTTTTCTCTTTTTTGCCCAAATAAATGTTTACTTGGAAGCGAGCGAAGCGAGCGAGGGGGGAGGGTGTGGGAGGGGGGTATCCCACAGAGGGAGATTTTTCATTTTTAGGGTTGATAGCTTGCGATTTTAAGCATACTTGCATGCTCTATTTTTTCTCTTTTTCGCCCAAATAAATGTTTACTTGGTAGCCCAAGGGAATGGGGGGGGGGGGGGTGGGGGGGTTTAAACCCCCTAAACCCCCCCGTAGATCCGCCACTGCGTTAGAAGGAGGGCTTCACGGAAGACAGCCAGACATGTACAGAGGGGTGATTTCAAGTTTAATGTTGGTGTTGGTGTTGGTGTTGAGAGCGTGAATTGCGCTGCTGATTCTAGCCCCGACACCGAATTCGGGTTTATAAAAATAATACCAATCACATTATTGATAGCTCAACACCTAGTGAAGTCAATCCCAGCACCAGCTTCATTTCAGGTTCGGTGTTGTGGCTGGTGCTAGTTTTGCCCCAACACCAACATCAGCTTTCAACACCGAACTTGAATTAACCCAGTCATATACACAGGCAGACAGACAGACAGACAGACAGACAGACAGACATGTATTTGTAAATACATGCATATATGCTTGAAAAACATAAAGGGGCCTCCTTGGATCAGTTCTGCCATGAACAGATGAAGGCTGTATTGTAATAAATACACTATTCATGACCTATAGTATACAACCACCAGCACCGCAGCTCTTAGCCCAATTAAATTAGCTCGACATCATCAAAGTTACATTATCATCGGCATTGTAACAACGAAAGCCCCGCCTAATCAAGATGATGAGCTGACAGGAACTGATGGGATCGTCGCATTGGCAGTCTTCATAATGATTTATTATTATTATTTCTTTCTATTAAACTAAACTTGGAAAGGGCAATATCTTTGGGGGATCGGAAAAGGAAAAGCTATGGAATCATAATGAAATTATTAAATTGATTGTCTGCAAGATTGATGATCCAGACTGCAGGAGAAACTGGTCGAAAGTGATATCACATGAAATGAAATAGAGAAGGAGAAAGATAGACACATAGATGGTAAAAAAGTAAGAGAGAGAGAGAGAGAGAGAGAGAGAGTGTGTTAGAGAGAGAGAGATTGAATGATTTAGAGGAATGAAGAGACATAAAGAAAGAGAGAGAAAGAGAGAGATAGATAGAGAGAGAGAGAGAGAGAGAGAGAGAGAGAGGGAGAGAGAGGACTGGGGTGGGGACAGTGAAAAGTAGAGGAAACCTTCCAACTCATCCACGAACATGAAAAATGACGCGATAACAAAGTTAGTACTTATAATTATTTTTATGCACAGTATGAAAGTAGGTTGCACATCGTGAAAGCACGATAGGAAGGAAAGGCATACAGAAGAACATGAAGAAGGAAAGAGAGGGAGGGAGAGAAAGAGAAAGAAAGAGAGAGAGAGAGAAAAGAGAGAGAGAGAAAGAGAGAGAGAGAGAAAGAGAGATAGAGAAAGAGAGAGAGAGAGAGAAAGAGAGCCAAAGAAGAAAGAAGAAAAGGAGAGGTATAGAATGATAGAATGAGGATAATAAGAAGAGAAAGGGAGAATGGGGGGGGGGGGGGTTACAACAAAAAGAACAACAGAATACTGAAAAGCTAAATGAACTCAGTTAAAGAGAGAAATTAATGAGGTCTTTTAAAAGGTGGCAATATTTTAGATGCTGTAGTTTACGTATGAATACTAATGGTTGTCATGACAACAGTTCCCATGTTTGCTTAATTGTCATCTAATGATTATATTATCGGGACATTTTTTTTTCTATTAAGATAATATTAATTAGTGTAATCGACCATTTTATAACGGTCCCTCCTTTGGGAATTGTCATGAAACTATTGATATGATGGATCACCGAAGGTCCAATCATGATGAGAGTGATCACCCTTTTTGATCCCTTCCTCCATTTCACGTGTAGCGCCTGTTTATTGTCTTTCCAGGACTTTGAAAATGTACGATTTCTCATGATTTTCTTACAATAATAGCGAGCAGTGACAAGAACGATTAGCAAAGCAATTCATGCAGCATATAATTGGGGTAATGAATTGAATCTACTCCCATCGCTTCAGAAAGATGATGCCCATCATCACAATGTCTTTCCCCTCTTGTATACCTACTTGTCCTCGCATAGCAATGTCAATAAAAATGTCAGTATCAATAATGCCTTTTGTGGCATAAAGGGGCACTACCTACTGTTCCATGACGAAACACTAAAATAACCATCAGTTCAATTCAATGCAATTCAATTCAAGATTTACTATAACGATACATTTGGAATAAA
Source organism: Heliocidaris tuberculata (assembly GCA_025618425.1). Taxonomy (NCBI): domain Eukaryota; kingdom Metazoa; phylum Echinodermata; class Echinoidea; order Camarodonta; family Echinometridae; genus Heliocidaris; species Heliocidaris tuberculata. Next base: position 20,604,625 of record CM046850.1, on the reverse strand, counting down.
ATGCCATTACACCATTCTCTGGTCTTTTCTGTAAATACACAAAACATCACTTTAACATGATATCCAGATAAAACCAGGGATAAAAATAGCACAATATACACAGGACATACATCTAAATGATCTTTTAAACATAATAGTACATGTGCATGACCAAGGAAATAAAAAGCACAAAACAATTATAGAAGACGGCAAAGTCCAGAAGAGTTAAAGATTAAGGCAGAGGGAGACCATGTATTAGACAGTTATAGATAGAGAGGAAGCAGATAAGGAGACTGGAGAGAACAGAAGCAAAGAAAAAAAAGGTGGGGGGGGGGGCGGGTAAACTGATCAAGGTAAAGAAGAGAGAAATGATGAGATAAATGTAGAGGTAGGGGTAGGGAGAGATGAAAAGGAGAGACAAGTAGCGAGTAAGAGAAGAAGAAGATAGTTGAAACAGAGGAAATTAAAGGGAAATCCAACCTAAATAGCAAGTTGCTCTGAAAGAAAGAGGAAAAATCAGAGAGGCAGATTGGTGAAAAGTTTGAACGAAATCGGACAAGCAATAAGAAAGTTATGAATTTTTGAAAGTTGTAATCACTATGCATATGGGAATTTCAAATTGGCCGAATAGGTAATGTCACTGTCATGTAGCTGTGGACAACTCCCCCATTCGCTGTAACACACAAAATGACTAAAATGTTACTTTTTTTCAAAATGCCTTACTCAGTAGGATCTTTTCGTTTATGAGGACCTATAACAATATGCTATCTCCAATATATTTTAAGTAATGCCCCGAGGGTAAAAGCGCCTCGAAGAAAACCGCAAATTAATGATATTTTGTGTACGACAAATGGAGAGTTGTCCACAAAAATGTCACAACTGACTCACCAAATTGCCAATTTGAGATTCGCATAGATGTAGTGATCTCATTTTTCAAACATCCATAATTTTCTTAGTCCTTGGCCGATTTCTTTCAAACTTTCACCATCCTTTTTTTCATATTTTTCTGCTTTCACACAAATCATCTTATTACCAAGGTTGGATTGCCCTTTAAAGGGGCAGTCTAATGAGAACTCATGGGGAAATGAAATCGTGCGGAATTTGCAAAAGGCTCGTTTACTTGTACACATAGCACGCCCGTTGTGCGAGGCCGTCGGACTAAGGTCATAAATGATCGGACGGCACGAAGTTGACCGAACTGGAGCTCGGCGAATACTTCGGGTTTAACCAGTCCCGGGCTCTTAGTCTTGTAACTGGTTGTAACCTCGTTCCCCCAAACAAGTTTAGTGTAATGCTGAAATATTTCCAAATACAAAACACGGTTAACTTCTGGTTGATTAGTCTAGCCATCGCTTCTGCACTGCCCTGCCGCGACTCGTTGTCGCCACGATTACGTAACTAATCCCAGGCTCTACCAGAGAGCTGGCTCTGTAATTACTTTTCCATATGTTTGATTACTTTCCCACCGCGCGAAATTTAAAACACAAGCCAGTCTTATCTCAGAGGTGGTCCAATACCTTTGGTAGGCCTGCATGGGCGATTTCCGATGAGAGAGGAAAATATACTCGGAGCTTCGTGTCACTTCGATACAAGGACTTCCATCGCACGTGCTAAAACATGTGATTCATATTCATAACACCAACATCAGCTTTCAACACCGAACTTGAATTAACCCAGTCATATACACAGGCAGACAGACAGACAGACAGACAGACAGACAGACAGACAGACATGTATTTGTAAATACATGCATATATGCTTGAAAAACATAAAGGGGCCTCCTTGGATCAGTTCTGCCATGAACAGATGAAGGCTGTATTGTAATAAATACACTATTCATGACCTATAGTATACAACCACCAGCACCGCAGCTCTTAGCCCAATTAAATTAGCTCGACATCATCAAAGTTACATTATCATCGGCATTGTAACAACGAAAGCCCCGCCTAATCAAGATGATGAGCTGACAGGAACTGATGGGATCGTCGCATTGGCAGTCTTCATAATGATTTATTATTATTATTTCTTTCTATTAAACTAAACTTGGAAAGGGCAATATCTTTGGGGGATCGGAAAAGGAAAAGCTATGGAATCATAATGAAATTATTAAATTGATTGTCTGCAAGATTGATGATCCAGACTGCAGGAGAAACTGGTCGAAAGTGATATCACATGAAATGAAATAGAGAAGGAGAAAGATAGACACATAGATGGTAAAAAAGTAAGAGAGAGAGAGAGAGAGTGTGTTAGAGAGAGAGAGATTGAATGATTTAGAGGAATGAAGAGACATAAAGAAAGAGAGAGAAAGAGAGAGATAGATAGAGAGAGAGAGAGAGAGAGAGAGAGAGAGAGAGGGAGAGAGAGGACTGGGGTGGGGACAGTGAAAAGTAGAGGAAACCTTCCAACTCATCCACGAACATGAAAAATGACGCGATAACAAAGTTAGTACTTATAATTATTTTTATGCACAGTATGAAAGTAGGTTGCACATCGTGAAAGCACGATAGGAAGGAAAGGCATACAGAAGAACATGAAGAAGGAAAGAGAGGGAGGGAGAGAAAGAGAAAGAAAGAGAGAGAGAGAGAGAAAGAGAGAGAGAAAGAGAGAGAGAAAGAGAGATAGAGAAAGAGAGAGAGAGAGAGAAAGAGAGCCAAAGAAGAAAGAAGAAAAGGAGAGGTATAGAATGATAGAATGAGGATAATAAGAAGAGAAAGGGAGAATGGGGGGGGGGGGGTTACAACAAAAAGAACAACAGAATACTGAAAAGCTAAATGAACTCAGTTAAAGAGAGAAATTAATGAGGTCTTTTAAAAGGTGGCAATATTTTAGATGCTGTAGTTTACGTATGAATACTAATGGTTGTCATGACAACAGTTCCCATGTTTGCTTAATTGTCATCTAATGATTATATTATCGGGACATTTTTTTTTCTATTAAGATAATATTAATTAGTGTAATCGACCATTTTATAACGGTCCCTCCTTTGGGAATTGTCATGAAACTATTGATATGATGGATCACCGAAGGTCCAATCATGATGAGAGTGATCACCCTTTTTGATCCCTTCCTCCATTTCACGTGTAGCGCCTGTTTATTGTCTTTCCAGGACTTTGAAAATGTACGATTTCTCATGATTTTCTTACAATAATAGCGAGCAGTGACAAGAACGATTAGCAAAGCAATTCGTGCAGCATATAATTGGGGTAATGAATTGAATCTACTCCCATCGCTTCAGAAAGATGATGCCCATCATCACAATGTCTTTCCCCTCTTGTATACCTACTTGTCCTCGCATAGCAATGTCAATAAAAATGTCAGTATCAATAATGCCTTTTGTGGCATAAAGGGGCACTACCTACTGTTCCATGACGAAACACTAAAATAACCATCAGTTCAATTCAATGCAATTCAATTCAAGATTTACTATAACGATACATTTGGAATAAAATGCCATTACACCATTCTCTGGTCTTTTCTGTAAATACACAAAACATCACTTTAACATGATATCCAGATAAAACCAGGGATAAAAATAGCACAATATACACAGGACATACATCTAAATGATCTTTTAAACATAATAGTACATGTGCATGACCAAGGAAATAAAAAGCACAAAACAATTATAGAAGACGGCAAAGTCCAGAAGAGTTAAAGATTAAGGCAGAGGGAGACCATGTATTAGACAGTTATAGATAGAGAGGAAGCAGATAAGGAGACTGGAGAGAACAGAAGCAAAGAAAAAAAAGGTGGGGGGGGGGGGGGGGCGGGTAAACTGATCAAGGTAAAGAAGAGAGAAATGATGAGATAAATGTAGAGGTAGGGGTAGGGAGAGATGAAAAGGAGAGACAAGTAGCGAGTAAGAGAAGAAGAAGATAGTTGAAACAGAGGAAATTAAAGGGAAATCCAACCTAAATAGCAAGTTGCTCTGAAAGAAAGAGGAAAAATCAGAGAGGCAGATTGGTGAAAAGTTTGAACGAAATCGGACAAGCAATAAGAAAGTTATGAATTTTTGAAAGTTGTAATCACTATGCATATGGGAATTTCAAATTGGCCGAATAGGTAATGTCACTGTCATGTAGCTGTGGACAACTCCCCCATTCGCTGTAACACACAAAATGACTAAAATGTTACTTTTTTTCAAAATGCCTTACTCAGTAGGATCTTTTCGTTTATGAGGACCTATAACAATATGCTATCTCCAATATATTTTAAGTAATGCCCCGAGGGTAAAAGCGCCTCGAAGAAAACCGCAAATTAATGATATTTTGTGTACGACAAATGGAGAGTTGTCCACAAAAATGTCACAACTGACTCACCAAATTGCCAATTTGAGATTCGCATAGATGTAGTGATCTCATTTTTCAAACATCCATAATTTTCTTAGTCCTTGGCCGATTTCTTTCAAACTTTCACCATCCTTTTTTTCATATTTTTCTGCTTTCACACAAATCATCTTATTACCAAGGTTGGATTGCCCTTTAAAGGGGCAGTCTAATGAGAACTCATGGGGAAATGAAATCGTGCGGAATTTGCAAAAGGCTCGTTTACTTGTACACATAGCACGCCCGTTGTGCGAGGCCGTCGGACTAAGGTCATAAATGATCGGACGGCACGAAGTTGACCGAACTGGAGCTCGGCGAATACTTCGGGTTTAACCAGTCCCGGGCTCTTAGTCTTGTAACTGGTTGTAACCTCGTTCCCCCAAACAAGTTTAGTGTAATGCTGAAATATTTCCAAATACAAAACACGGTTAACTTCTGGTTGATTAGTCTAGCCATCGCTTCTGCACTGCCCTGCCGCGACTCGTTGTCGCCACGATTACGTAACTAATCCCAGGCTCTACCAGAGAGCTGGCTCTGTAATTACTTTTCCATATGTTTGATTACTTTCCCACCGCGCGAAATTTAAAACACAAGCCAGTCTTATCTCAGAGGTGGTCCAATACCTTTGGTAGGCCTGCATGGGCGATTTCCGATGAGAGAGGAAAATATACTCGGAGCTTCGTGTCACTTCGATACAAGGACTTCCATCGCACGTGCTAAAACATGTGATTCATATTGGACCACCTCTGAGATAAGACTGGCTTGTGTTTTAAATTTCGCGCGGTGGGAAAGTAATCAAACATATGGAAAAGTAATTACAGAGCCAGCTCTCTGGTAGAGCCTGGGATTAGTTACGTAATCGTGGCGACAACGAGTCGCGGCAGGGCAGTGCAGAAGCGATGGCTAGACTAATCAACCAGAAGTTAACCGTGTTTTGTATTTGGAAATATTTCAGCATTACACTAAACTTGTTTGGGGGAACGAGGTTACAACCAGTTACAAGACTAAGAGCCCGGGACTGGTTAAACCCAAAGTATTCGCCGAGCTCCAGTTCGGTCAACTTCGTGCCGTCCGATCATTTATGACCTTAGTCCGACGGCCTCGCACAACGGGCGTGCTATGTGTACAAGTAAACGAGCCTTTTGCAAATTCCGCACGATTTCATTTCCCCATGAGTTCTCATTAGACTGCCCCTTTAAAGCTCATGTAGAGTATTGGTAGCAAAAAGGAAATTGGAAAGAAACCTGTTAAATATAGTCTCATGTTGTTCTCCTTGTATCAAAAGATGTCTGTAAGAGATCATTTGGTATTCCATCTATGATTTCTAGTGAATTTCAGTGTAAATATCTGTAAGGAATGCTTGATCACTGCCATTATGCTAGGACCCTTCCACCCCGACGGCTCCCCGCACAGCAATCTTGGGGCTTCGCAAAGAGACAGCGTGTGTGCACTGTCATATTGGTTTTACACGTGTGTGTACAGTGTATAGCACATGCTGCCTTTGTTGGGATTTTACGTGCCTGTCCCGGCACATAAATTAGTTTTTGCCTCTTATTTGTTTAATATTAAACTTTAGGAGGAGAAATCTTCACAGTGTCTTAGTATTGCTAGTATCTTGCTATTTATCAACAAAAATTGAAGAAATCTGACGAACAGTTTTGAGGGCTTACCAAAACTTTACATGCCCTTTAAAAGGAGGGAGAAGGAAGATGAAAACAAAAAGAATGTAAGCTCCTAGTTAACCCTTTTCCACTCTGACCAGCAAAAAAGTTAAAATCATGGACGTTGTCATAGGAGCTATTTTGTCAAACTATGGCATTATAAATACGTATGATTCAATGCATTGATATCACTGAAACGCTGAATAATGGGAATTTTATTCTATAGTTTGCGGATTTTTTTTGGAGTAATGACTAAAACTCTTCCGCTGGGATTAGATATCGCGAAAAACTGGGGGAAATGAAATGAAACTATCGGCTTTTTGCGAAAGCTTGTCATGTCAGGTATTATTAACACTGGAAATATTTAATAGATTTATAATGAAAAAAAAAATTGCATGGGATACATGCATGGTCGACAGAGATATCTACATTATAGACCTACCCAAACCTAATGGCACATAATATTTCATGTTTTTAAAAGGACAAACAAGGTAGCATTATTTATTTTTTGTTAAACGTTAATGTTTCACATTAGTAGCTTTCAGAAAACACAAATGAGGTTAAAAACAAGCGAGAGAGAGAGAGAGAGACATACAGAGATATTTAAAGAAAGAGAGAGAATAGAGAGTGAAAATGGAGAAATATTGAGGAAAAAAGCACTAACAAACACTAAACACTAACAAGGAGGACAAACAGAAAGAGAGAGAGAGAGAGGGAGAGAGAGAGAGAGAGGGAGGGAGGGAGGGAGGGGGGGGGGGGGGAAGAGAAGGAGAGAAAATTGAGACATATGGAGGAAAAAAACAGTAACAAACACCAGGGCCCCGTCTTATAAAGAGTTGCGAGTGATTCGAATCGACCTCAACTTAAAATTAATCGCAACTGTGTACTTAATAGGAGTTGCGAATGATTCAAGTTGCGATCGATTCGAATTAATCGCAACTATTTATAAGACGAGGCCTTGGTACAGAGAATGAGAGAGAGAGAGATAGAGAGAGACAGAAAGAGAGAGAGAGAGATAGAAAGAGAGAGAGAGAGAGAGAGGGGGGCGGGGGAGGGGGGTGGGGTGGTGGTCATAAATATAAATGGATTTAGTTACCTGTATCTTACTTTTATGATTTTGGATGGTATCGATCTCAGAGACCCAGTGCTAGTAGTAGTTTAGATCTTCCAAGATCAAAGAAATATCATACATTTTGTACAGGCCTTTTTCCTTCATCAACAGCCTAGCCCTACTCTAAATGTACCGAGCAGGAGTAGCGCGGGATCGTAAACTTCCTTTTCATACATTTCCACTTTCTCAGTGGTTTCAGATAGTTAACTTGTCATGATATGATACAGTAGACTCAGGGAAGGCCGACACAATTTGATCAATACTTTTTATTTAGAAAAGTGTTTTTTTCAATGTTTGTTCGCATAGTAGGTGGTTTTCTAGGGCAGGGAGGGGCTTTCTAACGCGACCATCATGTCCATAATATGAGAATTTGCCAGAGCAACACTTACATATTACAGAATCTTCATATCAGTGGTTCAAGCACAGGATAAGGATGGGAGGAGCCATCATGACAGCCATCAAACAATAAGTTGGTACACATGGAAACAGGACAACAATAGAAAATACCTGGAAAGAAGGACAGCATTGACGTCGAGGAATACTGTCAAAAAGTGAAATGTTTTTCAAATTGATCGCAGTAATCAATTATTAAAATCCAATTTACACGTTTTAAAAAGCCTCGCTCCATGTTCCACAGGTGACAAACACCTCGCATCGGTAGTTTTCCAATCATCCTACACCCACGATAAATATCAAGCTCCAAATATAGACTTTTAACAAAGAAAACAAGAAAGGAAAAGCGAGGCGGTGATGATAATCAATCATTGAAATGACAAAATGACATTGAAGAGGAGGAAATTAAATGGCAAGAATTAGGCCAGTTGGAAATTTCAGACAAAGTGCAGTCACTTTCGAAAGAGTGTTGCGAGGAACTTTTCAATGTCAATAATTTTTTTTTTCTGATCAATTAAGGGGTAAAGAAAAAGGGACAAAAAATACTGATAACTTATTCCTAAATATGATTACATGCCTCTCACCAAAGCAATTTAACTTAAGTATAGAAGTAATGAAAAATGAGTCGGCATTTTTTTTCCTTTTGAATTTCAAGTATTGAACTGTCGACTGAATATTTAACTTAGAAAGAAAATATTTCAAACTTATCTGGCAAGGAAAAACAAAGATTATGAAATTTACAGGTCCTTTGGGGTTTAAGGGTTTTGCATTGCTATTAAGGGGGGGGGGGCACAATTCGGGAGTACTGTTGGGTACGTAATGTGTACTTAATGTGTACTTAAAGTATGTCAAATTGGGGGTTTTCCGCCCCACCCCTGCATCCGCCACTGTCTTGCATCAAACGATTAACCAGGTTGAGCAAACAAATAAATTCAAACCTGTCTATCAAGGCCACCAATGGGAAACAGAAAAGGTGACCATTGTAGACAGTTAGCCTTTCTATGCAGGTTCTAAAACACATGTTTCTCCCTGGAGGGAGACAATACAGATAACCATTATAGACAGGTGGTCTTTAGAGGGGCTGGCCACTAAAACAGGTTTGACTCTAATGTATTCTGTTAAAGGGATACTCAACCGCAGATTGTGGACGTTTTTATGCCGCGAGAGGGCATCCCGTAGCCCCGCGGGGCGCAAACTTCGGACAGACTGGTCGCCGCGCAACATGCACGCTCAGCCTGAGCTCGAGCTTCGTGCAGTCCTAAATTATTGCAGTCCGACGAACGCACAAACTTTGTGTACCAGCATGTGTACGAGTGAATGGGCCTTACGCAATTCTGACATTCCCCACGGCCGCCTGCTGGCGTATCCCTTTAACCCATTGCCCACGGGAACCGGATGGTCCCTGTATAATACCTATGGGGATTAGAGAATTCAGTAGTCAACGGATGAAGTATATATTTCGTGCATGCGTATCTTAAACTGTGGCATATAGGCCTTTAGTATAAATACAACATTTTCTCTCCTATTTTATTTGGGAGGAGCAGGGAACGGAAATGGGTTTTCGATTTTCAGTTGTGCTGTGCAGAATCCCCCTACTGGCCACGGTATTTGCTGAATGCGCTATATTGTATTCTGTATAATTATGCTTTCCCCGTTCTGCAAAATTTCAGGCTGTCTTTTATGTCATCAACAAAAGTGCAATACAATGTGCTACTTGCCATAGCGATACTGCGACATGAATGATTAACAGGTTTTAATTCATTTTAATTCTGTCAGCAAGGGCAGATTATCAAATTATTTTTGTTTGTTTGTTTGTTTGTTTGTTTTGTTTGTTTTGTGTTTTTTGCTTCATTGGAAGGCCGAGAAGATATTGAATTATAAATATTGATTCATTTGATATTTTACTAAAATGTCATTTAACCTGTAGATAGAATGATTGATTTTTTGGGGTATGTTTTGATGAATTTGACCGGGAAAACCTATATTGTGTCAAAGCTGGAACATTCTAGTGCAGTGTTCATACATGCTCTACCGAACCGCCGTCCCTATCAAAATGTATAGCGATCAAGAGCTTTTTGACCCCATGGCCAATGTACATCTTATCAGCTCCGTGGTGGTCACGCACTGATTCCGACTTGAATATAATAGCAATTAAGTCTGTATTACATTACGCATCATTTTATGTATCATTGTACCTTGAGACATGCCAACAGTGTAGCCAGTGTAAGCAGTTATTTCTGTTTAATATTCCGCCCACTTACGTTGGTATGGGGACATGATAGACTTGCACTGTATGCTTCAATATTCAAGTTCCACTCTTCAGCATGTTCATGTTGTTAGAAACAACCCGTTTGTGAGAACACTGCATGTTATGACAAAAGCTCAAATTCTGTCCTCTAACATGTCTAAAGCAGAAGTTCATGGCTTTGGACGTACGTTGAAATATATTCACCAGAGAGGGCACTATATCGAATTGCAGAGAGAGTAATCCTCTCTCGTGATGCCATAAAAATGATCATGGTCTTCATAGGGAAAGTCGGTTGCATTAATGCGTGCTAATAAATCAAATCTTGCCCGTGATATTCCAACATCTAATATAGACTTCCACTCATTCTTAAAAGAAGCACAAGATCACACAATGTTTTTCTCTCCAGTTACTACTAATGAACTCATTGACATCGTTAATATAATATGAAAGCCCAAAAAAAGTTCTGGCTGTGACGGTATTACGAATTATTTTATCAAAAAAATTATTAACAAAATTGCCAGTCCTTTAGCTCACTTATTTAATGTTTCTTTAACAAACGGAATAGTTCCAAATGAAATTAAAAGAGCTAAAGTAATTCCAATTTATAAAAAAGGTAACAAGCAAGATACCGGTAACTATCGCCCTATCTCACTCTTAATTTCATTTTCTAAGATTCTTGAAAAAAATAGTATATTCTCGCACCGCTGACTTCCTATAAATAAGTACAACATTTTGTCTAAGTCCCAATTTGGCTTCCGAAAAAAAACACTCAACTACCCATGCATTGCTAATGTTTATTAATAAATTAGCTACAGCTATTGATGATTTTTTCCCACATGGTCGGTATCTTCCTGGACTGCTCCAAGGCCTTCGATACCATCGATCACAATGTTCTTCTCTATAAACTTTCCCATTATGGAATTCGTGGGAAGGCCTTGGAGTGGTTCAGGAATTACCTTACAGACCGTAAGCAGTATGTTAATATAAATGGTCATCAATCTCAAATGAAAAGTGTTACATGCGGAGTGCCGCAGGGATCATTACTTGGTCCACTGTTATTTATACTCTACATCAATGATTTTCAAAAATGTTCTAATAAACTTTCTTTTCTTTTATTTGCTGATGACTCCAACAATTTTCTCTCAAACCGTAATCCTCAAATCCTCCTGAATCCTGTAAATTACGAATTAATCTTTGTATTAAACTGGATCCAAGCAAACAAACTTTCACTTAAAGTGATTGATTAACTTTGTGAAAAATTGTAAAATCAGCTCAAATGCCAGTGAATTGTGTGCAGTCCTCTAACTACATATATAATTAAGGATATGTGAAAGTATGAGAGAAAATGGAACCCGTTTACTATCCTAAAAAAGAGAAAATCGCGATCAATCGATAGCGTAAGTCGCTCGGCTTCTTCGCTGCGCTGCAGTCACAAAAACCAAGCACCGGCGCTTGGCGATTTCAGAGCGGGTTTCCAGCCCGTACGGTATTCTGTGATAGGGCGAGGTATGCCAACCGTAAGAGTTCTTTAGGGTTCGGTGGTACTCTATCCCGACATCAATGTTCAATCGTAAATATCTTCATATATAAACGACCGATCAGCTTATAAAACTCAGGAGATTCCTGTCTGAGCTAAAGGTTTGCAATTATGATTAGCATTAGCTGGAACAGTGATTTTTTTTTCAATCCTGGGCAAAGTTAATCAATGCCTTTAATATAAACAAAACAAACTTCATTTCATTCAGCAAATCAACTGAAAATCTACCAGGACCAGTTTTATTAAACGACATAATTCTTGTTCAAGTTGAAACAACCAAATTCTTAGGAATATACATCGACAACAAATTAACTTGAAAAACACACATAAATAACATAAGTAAACTCATATCCAGAAATACAGGAGTCATTGGCAAGCTTAAAGGGTCTCTGAGGCCAAACACAAAAAAAAAATAAATAAATAAAACAAAAATAATAATAAACAAACAAAAAAATTGTATACAGTTAGAATGTATAAAATCAACCCCAAATAACTCTACCCGGCATTCTATAGGTTAGCGGTTAAGGAGTTTGAAGAAAATAAAGGACAGCGTAAACGATCAACGCGCGGAACTCAACTCAAGTTGAGTTCCGCGCGAGCAGTTTTCTATGCGTGTGCGTTTTTGTTATGCGTGCACGTTAGGCGAACGCCAAGACGCGATAGTGGAATTATCGCGATCGCATTATCGCTTTGTCGTCTTCTATGTGCAGCGCCGGGGCTGCCAAACACTCGAAAATTGATTTGGCGCGTAACTTATAGATATTCTACAACCCAAATAAAACATGAAATGGATGAAGTAAACAACGCAAAATGTTTATATCGAATAGAAAATTGGTTCGGCGCATAAATTACAAAGAATCTACTGACCAAATGAAACAACAAATAAATTAGAACTAAGACGCAAAATACATATATCGAATCGAAAATTGATTTGGCGCTTAACTTAGGGATAATATACAACCCAAATAAAATATGAAATGAATGAAGTATACAACGCAAAATATTTTTATCGAAATGAAAATTATAAGTTGGCGCATAATTTATGGAGAATCTACAACCCAAATAAAACATGAAATGGATGAAGTATACAACGCAAACTGTTTATATCGAATAGAAAATTGGTTCGGCGCATAAATTACAAAGAATCTACAGACCAAATGAAAAACAAATAAATTAGAAATAAGTCGCAAAATACATTTATCGAATCGAAAATTGAAAGTTTTTTTTTTTTTTTTTAAAATAACACACATGCACACCCTGGTATCAATATGCCTTTAGCATATTAACTATTTGATGTATGATAAAAGAGCAATGTAGATAAAATGCCTTGCTCAAGGGCATAAGTGCCGTGTCGGGGATCGAACGCCCGATCCTCGCATCTCCAGTGAAGACGTTCCTGAATCGATATATCGTTATGTGAGCTATCGTGATCGATCGACTAGTCTTAGCTCAAGTCTTATTTATATTAATTTTGGGGGTATTTTATTTTCAAAAATCAATATCTCCTGTATGCTGTCACCTTTGAATGTCGTGTTAAGTTTTCTGGGGTTGATTTTGTGTAAGCTAACTGTACACAAATTATTTTTTCAGGCCTCAGGGACCCTTTAAAGCTTCATTTCCTACTTATTTCTCACTTTCTTTATATTCTACATTAATCCTACCATACTTAAACTATGGAATCCTTGCATGGGGGAATAGTGTTAAAACCCTTATCAATCAACTTCTACTTGTACAAAAACGGGCTATTAGAATAATCAATAATACATTGTTGAGCCTGATCGGTTAGTCACGGACGGACATTTGACAAATTTCGAAAGTTTGAATGCCTGTAGAAAAGAAGTATTTATTTGCAGAGAGTTATTTAATATTTCAATGTGAAGGACATCGTGGAAGGAGTTGAAATTTGATAAAATTTGGTTGCCATGGTCATCTACTAAAATTATATCCCATAAAATATTCAATGTCAAGGACGGACAAAATGCCTACTCTTAACCGATCAGGCTCTGTTTCGTACCCACACAACCCCACTCTTCCACTCGTGCAATATTCTTAAGATTCACGAACTATTTACATATAATCTAGGAATACTCATGTTTTAACTCACAAAGCGTGAACTTCCTAACCCTGTATCTTCTGTGTTCGTTATGAATTATTCACTTCACTCTTATCCAAACAGACAAAGCCATTCTTATCACCTTCCACGTACTCGAACAGCTTTTGCACAAAATAAAATTACATTTTCTGGACCAAAACTGTGGAATGACCTCCCCCAGACTTACCTAATACCGGCTCACTGTATACATTTAAACGCAAATTCAAAATATCCCTCTTAAATACTTACGCAATCCATCCTATGGCTCCCTAGTAATGTACTGTGTTCCTCGTCTCCCCCATTTTATTTCTTTTTAATATTTTATCAAGATCATCTCTCACATACATGTTATAATCTCAAAGACTTTTTTTTAATTCTAAAGGGAATCTACAATATTACAAGCCTAGCTTCTTACTAGATTTCCTCATATTTCACGCCAAACTATTTTGCTTATCCCAACTTTAAAATGATGGAAATATTGATCTGTGTGTTTACTTGTATTTTTTTTTCTTCTTTTGTTGAAAGTGTTGAAGATATGTTCCTATATTATTGTAATAATGCAATGGTCATTGTCAATGTCATTTGAAATATGAAATAAACTGAAACTTAAACTGAAACTGAAACCCTGGCTAAAACCAATAAGCCTATATTATAATACTATTAGCATATACATGTATTTAGAGTAGATTGGAATTCCATACACATTTATTGGTGGCATTTCTCCATTAAAAAAAAAATAAATGGACGTAACAGGTTTCATTTTCTCTCGGAATATATTTTGTTTCTCTCTATGAGATCTTATGATTCTCTTAAATTTCTCCAAGATTCCTGCTCTTAATTCGTCTGTGCATGCCTGTGTATGTCCTTGATATGATCGTCAATAGTGTCTGCTGCAGTATAGGCACGAAGTACAAGGTATATCTAGTTGACTGATGGCCCTCAAGACCGACAGCCAAAGTTACGCTAGACCAACGGCCCCTGAGTTTGACATTGTCGGTATTAGTCAGTTACTTAGAATGCAATTTTGTGATGATTTTTGGAAACTTCTAATTTAAGAAAGGTAATGTTATGAATAAAAGCATGAATGTTGTTGCCAAATTTTAAAATGGGTCTGAAGTTACTTTTTTTGACACTTAATTTTACAGTGGATTTGGGCTCTTTTTAATGGTTTTGAAGTAGTATTTCTAAGAATTATAATTTACTAACACGATAAAAACTATTTTCGAAAAATCAACTAAAGCCAAATTCAATAGCCCTGTCTATCACCTTTGGAAATGTGCGAACATTACAATGGCGTATTACGTAATCCGAACCTGATTTCTATGGGCAGTACAATAGTCCTTTGAAATTGCCCTAGAGTTTATTTTTCGAAAGTAGTTTTTATCGTGTTTACTGTATAAAGGATATAAACTGCTAATCTATGTTTAGGAAATACTCTTACAGATGATTTTCGAGAAAAAATGATGCAGAAAAATACATAATTAAAGCATATTACTAGTATGTAGGTTTATTTAATATATTTCAAACGCCTCAACGATGATAAGAAAACCCAATTGTCTGCTAGGATTAGTATTTCGACAGTTATTAAGTTAGATCGAAGAGTAAAAGGATGGGAAATCATTAATCCATAGGCACCAGAAAGAGGCAGAAGAGGCATATGCCCCACCCCCAATATTTTAAGATAGGGTGCGAAATCGATATTTGCTCTCCGTGGGCCCCCCTCCTAAAGATGTAATACAGTTTTGCAACCAGTCTTCTGGTACTACAAAAGGCCAGTTTAATCATTTTAAAACTTAACTAAGTTTCTCACTTGGTCGCTACGTTTCCTTACATTTTATTTTATTTATTTATTTAACACCAACAATATTCTAAGTACAATACATTCATATTTACATAAAAAGGAAGAAAAGCATTGGCTGGTAAAAGGGCCCAGATAATAGCGCATGTGCTAGTCGAGCCTGACCCCCTACATAAAGTTCAGCATACAATAATTATTACTAAAAATTAATAATAGTTAACAATGAATTACAAGAAGTAAAAAGTAATGATATTAAATTCCTTTCTCGTACAAACATGTATAGATACTATTTGCATGGATGTTTTCATTTATGATATACTCAACAAGTGTGTAGTAACAGAATTCTGAAACCTACTTCTAGACCTGGGTAATCTGATTTTAAAAGGTAATATAATCCAAAATAATCACTATCCATTACAGAAAATGAAAATTGACCTTGTGTCGTTCTGAGGTTTGGTAGACGCAATTGTTCACTTTTCCTTTCCCTTGTGGAGTATCATGCTGTATAATATCACAGTAATTTACTAAAGTATGACTGGCAAGTTGTTATTATACAAATCAAATATGAAAGTAGAAATTGACAAATCATGCAAATCACTTACATTAAGGATTCGCAAACTTTGAAACATAGGAATCGTATGAGTTCTCAATTCACAAAATGTTATAGCACGGACCGCCCTTTTCTGTTAATATAATAAGCTTCTTAGGGTAGTCTTCTATTCCCACACCTGTATTCCGTAAGTAAGGTGTGATTGTATACAGGCTTTATATACCAGGATTAAAGTGCGCCTAGATACAAATGTCGCAATATAAATAACACTCCAACTTTCTTTCTTATGCACTGATTTACAAAACAAATTATTCAAAGACAGATATTTATAAGTTTTGATTCCAACAAAAGTGGCACCAGGTAGAGATAGAATCAGTGTATTTTAAGACTACGCCTATACCATAGACACCAAAAGTGGGGCGTAGCAGATGTTTTGCTTTATCTAAAGAGGGGAGGAAAATCGTTTTGGCGCTCCCCCTTCACAAAACCATGCTCTTGCAGTTTTACGATTATCTATTTTTTTTTTGTTTTCGTGTAATTGATTTTTCCCCCACTACGGGTCCCATCAAATACCACAAAATATATTGCATTTCATAAATTTGAAGTATAATAATGGATAATTCTAGTGCTATAAAAAGCCGATTTTAAACTACAAAATCTAAAAATTTTCCCTCTCGATCGCTAGGCTCCCTTGAATTTTAATAGATGCAATTGTGTATAAAATCTTTCTGTATTCTGCAATCGCCCAAGGCGAGGGAGGGGGAAGAGAGAAAGAGAGAGAGAGAGAGAGAGAGAGGGAGAGAGAAAGAGAGAGGTTGGAAAAATTCAATTTCCTCGTCCCCCCCACAAGACAAAAACGAATGATGCATCGTTGCAACGATGCATAAGTTTTTTAAGTATTGTATTATAGAAAATACTCCGGACTGCAAAAATGTCAATACTAAATTACAAAGAGATAATTTTATCTCTCTGTCACTTCGCTCCCTCTAATAATACTGTAGAAATTCCATCTATCACGTTTATAAAGGTTAGCCTATGCTCTGGCTTCTATAAATCATAGTTTCGAAGTAGGCAGTAATTTTCCTATGTGTGCAAATAGTAAAGAAATAACTAAGTAATAATGATATTGCCTTCACTTCAAGCGCTCATCGACATTTAGTTTTAAGTTATATGTTCATTACGTATGCTCTGTATTATATAAATTATAATAATACTAATTGATGAGCTGAAAATAACTGTAGTAGTTGTGTATTAAAAAAAAAGCTCTAAGAAGCTTACTCTCAATATTACAAATTCCAGAATCTCCAAAGTATATATATATATACAGGATACCCCGTCATAAACCTCCCATGGCCGTGCTCGGCCTTTATCCTCTCATAATTATTACCCTACCTCACTACCAGCAGAAACAAAATACATGTAATACCGTCTCAGGCCTAATAAGTGATGATGCAAAACAATAGATGACAGCTGCACTTAAAAGAATGCAAAGCATAATTTTTTTTCGAAATATTTTGCCCCCCCCCCTCCCAGAGTCTTTGCCCGCCAAATGAAGGGTTCTCTTCGATCTAACTTGAAAACTGTCGAAATACTAATCCTGGCATTCCTGGCAGACAACCATGTTATAATCGTTGAGGGCGTTTGAAATATGATAAAAAAAAGCTTACATAATTTGCTTTAAATATGTATTTTCTCATTATTTCTTCTCGAAAATCATCCGCAAGAGTATGACTAAACATAGATTAGGAATTTACATCCTATATTCAGTAAATTATAGTTCTCAGAAATAATATTTAAAAATCATTAAAAAGCCACTAATCCTCTTTTATAAAGTGCCAGAAAAGTAACGTTAGACCCATTTTAAGATTTGGAAACAACGTTCATGGTTTTATTCATTACATTACTTTTTCAAAAATATATGTCTCCAAAAATCATTACAAAATTGCATTCTAAGCCTTTTTTTGATCAATTTACAAAAAGAAAGAAGAAAGTGGACACTCTTTATTGTTCAATTTTAAAAAAAATATAAAACGTCAATAAAAGATAACAAAATATATATCAAGTTAAAGAAAAATTAAATTTTGAACTTTCAAGCTTGGATGGGTACATTCATTTATTAAACCGTTAGAAGCTCTGATTAAGAAATTTAAAAAAAGTAGCCATTTAAGTTTTTAACGAACATGTTCATCTATAAGACATTCTTGTTCAACAATAAAAACAAAGAATGAGAAACAACGAGGAGGATTGAGCTCTGGATGTCAACACAATAGTCTCAGGGCTGCATTTTTTTTGACAAGCAAATTCAAGTCTTTATCGTGATTTTTCATATTGTTTTAATTTGACTCTACAAGATGGAAAAGCTCATCAACATTTGAATGGCCAGATGCCCCATTTTTGCAATTTTCTTTCAGAGACTAATTTATTGTTAAATGTCTATGCTCACTCATGCGTGAATGGTATGATTCCAATTGCATATCATTGTAACGAAGATTAATTTATGGTTTTTTTTATATATGAAACATAAGTTTATATTGAACATCTAATTGAAAATCTTAACTTTTAAATATTGTCCACTTTCTTTTTTTTACCGAGTGTACATTCTAAAAACAGAATGTGAGAACAAAAAATAGCATTAATCGGTTGTTCCTACAATATTATACTAGACTTTTGCTCGGCTACAGCACATGAGACCGACAGCCCACTTAAAAATGAAAATATCGTTCTCCTGATGGGCCTTCTGATAAAATTTTAAAGGGGTTCAAAAACAAACAAACAAAATGGAAGGTAGAAAGAAAAGAATACAGTGACAGGAATTAAAAAGATACGATAGGAAAGAAAGAAGCCAAGAGGAAAGAAGGAAAAAGGTAAGTCATATAGGAAGATAAAAACAGGGGCGGCGCTACAGGGGGGGGGCAGAGGGGGCGACCGCCCCCCTATGATTTTTCAAGTAGTGAAAAAAAGAAAAAAAAAGAAGAAAAAAGAAGAAAAGGAGGAAGAAAAGGGAAGAAAAGGGAAGAAAGAAGGAAGAGGAGTATGAAAAAGAGAGGTCTTAAACATATAACTCTATATTACCCCTGTTATTTAATGGAGAAAAAATATGACGTCATCTTTAGGTCGTCTTGCCCCTCCTATCAAAATACCCTGGCGCCGCCCCTGGATAAAAATCATGTCTCATGAACAATATGAAAAGTGACAAGAATGCCAATGAGACCGAAATTGTCGATCTAAAGGGCTGCCGGTCTCGTGACCCGTAAAAAAGTTGACAGAAGGCCGACGGAAACAACATCTTCGGTATGGGCTGCCGGTCTTGTGGGTAGGGGCCAAAAGGTTTAGGGAAGACATATACAGGAATCGACCGATGAAGTAGCGGTAAACGGCAAGACTCGTATTACCCATATGAATAAGAATAAAATATACATGTACATATACTTATAACGATATTTAAATCAATGAGAATCTGGCAATAACACACAAGGAACGTTTGTTGCAGCACAGATTGTAGCCGCTGCAAAGATAGTCGACGGCGACAATGGGTGAATTCAAGTTCGGTGTTGAAAGCTGGTGTTGGTGTTGGGGCAAAACTAGCACCAGCCACAACACCGAACCTGAAATGAAGCTGGTGCTGGGATTGACTTCTCTAGGTTTTGAGATATTAATAATGTGATTGGTATTATTTTTATAAACCCGAATTTGGTGTTGGGGCTAGAATCAGCAGCCTAATTCACGCTCTCAACACCAACACCAACACCAACACTGAACTTGAAATCACTCAGTCTGTGCAGAATTTTTCAAAACCACGCCGCACAGATTGACGCCGCTTAAAGATAAAGTTGAGTTCTGTTCATGAGATTAGATAGTGAAACAAACTGTCTCAAAGCAATTGCCAATTAGCACATAAGAAATGGTGTATGCTGCAAGGTTTTGGAATCACCAGAATGATAAGAAATTGACTCAATCCTGCTGAGAGTCACATGCACTGCACACAGAAATGTGTATATGTGACTATACACAAATGTTCGGCCCGAACATTTCAGCTGTTTCTTGTCATATGTTGAATGTGATAGCATTTAAAGGGAAATCATTTTCAGAGGACATATCTACTATGATAATCTTCCAAACCTACATAAAAGGAATGAGAAAGCCCACAAATTATTTTTTAACTTTCTCAGAACTCAACCGTCGGCCTCAATCTATACACAGGGCTGATACCACAGACATTAAAGCGCATTGTAAATCATTGATTTAGCAGTGGTCTTCTTGGATTTTTTTTTGGTTCATTTAATGTGAGCATGAGTTTACATAGACAATGTAACATTTATCAATAAAAAATAAAATATTGGGGCAAATTATGGGAGGAGGGCGATATGTTTGCCCCAGTATTTTCTTGGGGGTATTGTCCCCCTGCCCCCTGGATCTACGCCCTTGCTCTCAAGGGATCGGGGTTTGTTTGTTTGTTTGTTTCTTTGTTTGTGCTGCTCTCGGGTCAACGGGGATGGGGACATATCCCCCTTTGCCCCGCCTTGCCACGCCTATAGATAAAACAATCCTCTTTTCACAACCCTTCCTTTGATTTCAAGTAGCTTAAATTGGCACAATGATTAGAAATGTCTATTTGTCACATTGGTTAGGTAAGAAGTATTTTTACTTACTGTTAAAGGAAAGAAGGGTATATTCGCATAAATGCTGCACTTTATAAATCAAAAAACAACAACATCATCATCAATTTCATCTCTGTCATTGTCATCTGCTTCGGGACACAGTAACTGGCAACAATCTGTACAGTTGTGATTTCCCTGCATGTACTATCGCCAGAGGGGAGAAAAATAGGAAACAGCACAAGCAGCACAGATTGATGCCGACGACAATCTGTGTAAGCGGCGACAATCTGTGTAAGCGGCGACAATCTGTATTAGCGATGACAATCTGTGCAGCGGCGACAATATGTGCTGCAACAGACCTTGCCAGTGGCGTATCTAAGGGGGGGGGGGGGAGGAGGCACGTGCCCCGGGTGGCACTTGAAGGGGGCACAAAAAATTTAAAATTTAAATCCAGGGTAAAGTGCATAGGAAATAGTGTTTTAGATGATTTAAAATGCCCAAATTTTCTAAATCTCGGTCGCTTTGCTCTCTCGCATATTTATGTTTCTTCGGGATCTCGTAAATTTACGCTCCCCACCCAGTAAAGGATATTGTGCATAAATACTGTTTTAAAGGGTTCGAAATTCGCACTCGTGGCTTTGCTCCTAACGTATAATTTTCATAAGATCCTTGTTATTTTTGCGCCCCCACTAACACATGATGGAGTGCATAAAATTAGCATTTTCATTTTCAACTTTCAATCACAAAATGTCCCAACTTTTGATTGTCTTGCTTAATACATCGAATATATTTCTTCGGGTATATCGTGAATAGAACATTGTTTCTCAATGTTCTAAATTTGAAAGAAACTCTAAAGCTAGGTTAATACGCTCTTTTGCGATTTTTTCCCCCTAAATGTAACATAAATCAGAAATTGCACCTTTAAGGGTTTGAATTGCACTAAAAATTACAGCTCGGTCGCTCTACTCCCTCGTTTGTAGTTATTTATAAAACTTTGCTGCCAATCCTTGTGTAAAAGCATTAATATAATTTCCATGTAATGTCATATTTCCTTAATTAAACGCGGGAATTTATCTCGTTTGAATTTTGAAGCTGAAGTTTGTGCAGCGGATGGGGGGGGGGGGGGGGCGGCGAAAATTTTCATTGTTTGCCCTGGGCGCCATAAACCCCTAGATTCCAGGGGCATCGATACGTTTTTCGGATGGGCGGGGGGGGGGGGGGGGAAGACAGCCTAACGTAAGGATGTTCATTTCGCTCTCAATTCGATCATCATCAGGGGCGTCGGAGCGTCTTTCAAGCGGGGGGGGGGGGGGGCGGGGGGGGGCTGGAAAAAACAAAAAGGGGCACCTACGAAGGGTGGAAACAAGGCGGAAATACCACTTTGAGACATTAGTAGATTGTATACCGCTACATTCCGATCAATACACAACCGACATGACCGAGGATCATTTTTGACACATTATTGTTTCTATCTTAACATGGTTCTATATAAAAACTACTTTGCAGTTGAGTGTAATGGTCTGATTATTCATTTACGAGCGAAGCGAGCGAGCAAAAAATGTAAGATTTATTCTAACGCTGAATGCAACGGATGTTGAATTATATACAGCGATTTTCTTAATATGATAAGAAGATAATAATAAATGCGAGGGAGCGTAGCGAGTGAAATTTGGAAAAAATTTGGAAAAAATTGTACTCGTTCCTTTTATAATTTAGGGGCACTGCTCATTCTTGTATAATTTAGGGCATTGTGCCCCTCCTACCCTCTGTTCCACTGCCTCACTATTGTGCTGATATCAGTAGGGTAATGTACTATTATGAAGCCTCTCTGATTACGTGGAGCTATAGGTATATGGCTCTTTTGTGGATTTTATACATACCTATACTTTATATATAATATATACCGATATCTGCAAAGTCGCACTTTCTGAGGTTAAAAGGGACACTCATCAGAAGGAAAAAAAGGGAACTTATTAGAAAGAAAAAGGGGCACTATACGAAGAAAAAGGGGCACTTATGAGCTATGAAAAGGGGCACTTTTCATAAATAAAAAGGGGCACTTTTGGGGTATTTGAAAAAGTGAGGGGGCACTGTGCCCCCTGCCCCCAGAAGCGCCGCCTCTGATCATCATAGCATTGATACAGAAATGATGGTAATTTAAACTTAAGTAAAGTATAGGTATATCAATGTCATGAACAGAAAATGGAATTGAAGATCACATGTAAAACGACAAATGATGGGAAATAATTATATCTTACATAACCATGATAACAGCAAATTAAGGAGAGAAGATATAACACAAAATAATAGAAAAAATAAACACTAATAAAAGATGTAAAATTACAGACATGACAGGAAGAACCTGCATAAATATGACAATTCAAACTTTGCATTGAATTATGTTCAGAACGTTTTTTAATGGCGTCATTTCAGACGAAGGCTTCTCCATGGTTGCATGAAGCAGTGAAAAATTAGAGAATTTGGGCGTGACGAAATTGAAGTCTGATCGTATAATACCTTTTGTAATTCATTTTTTGGAAGATTTCATTTCCCGAGTTTTGCATCAGTTTTTCCTTATTTTATTTTACACCTCCAGATTTATGTATTTATTTATTTATTTATTTATTTATTTATTTATTTATTTTTTTTTTTTTGGGGGGGGGCACAAAATGATATGTTTGCCCCCTAATATTTTCTTGGGGGGGGGGGGGAGCATTTCGGACTTGTCTGTCCAGAGAAAATCGCTACCTGTGATCCTTTAATAAAATCAGTGCTGAAGACTCGTTAGCATAAATCGAGAGATGTTACCTGCAAAATCGATATCCAATACTATGGAGACCAATTTGGGAAAAATTTGAAGTCATCGTTATCGTTATTGTTATCGTCCAAATGGGACCGGCCCCTAACATTTAAATTAATATACAGGTCTTCACTAGAACTTGACTAATGCCTGTAACTTGCACCGAGGCGTCATTTGCCTGACGTATAGGACGGCGTCAGTGATTCGCACGATCTTTGACGCGCTATTTGACCGTGACATCGTCCAAAAAGATATTGTAAGATAAACAGTTCAAACAATGCCCTGCATAAATATCGTATGGGCTAATTACCTTCTCGTGCATGATGAGCGCAAGCAATATCGAAACGACGCCTCGTATGCAACGGCCATTAAATGGAGCAAACACGCATACTGTTTTGTTTTGTTGATTATTATATTATTAAGATGATTAAAATCGTCGTGCTACGTCACTGTAACCAGAAGAATTACATTGTCATCAGGCTCTTTCTGTATAAAATATTTACCCGATCTTCTGAATAATTGTGTGCGTGGTAATAATCAATGAGTATGATTATCATCCACAGAGTATGATTACTTCAATAGTAGTTCCCAGGACCCATTAATCTAAGATAGACAAAATGGCAATAAGCTCAGCGTATCACGTGATGATGTGTACACACTGCTATTGGCTGGATCCTCATGAGCCTGCTGAATACACTTAAAATTGATTGTCACCATTCCGAAGTAAAGTATTCACATGATTGAATTCGGATGATAGTTTTCAGCTCTTCTGGAAATATTTAGTTGCTATACCACACATACTGAACGTGTATTGATATTTTTCGCGAGCAGGTTTGCTTGTAACTATCACACTCTTGAAAGAATTTAATGTATATATATATATATATATAAGGCCTTTTATGAGATTTTACATGAGTAATCTTACATCTGCAGAGCAACATCGTATTAAATATTGTCGCCAATTTCCCCTTTTCGCCTGGTTTTGGAGATATAAGCATTTGGAAAGGGTGGTTCATCAGTTGTCGTTTGATTGCTAATAGTAGAAGTCCATCTCTGGTGTTGGATTTCAATACAACCACCATGACGGGAGCAATCTCAATTCGTTTGAGAGCGTCCCTTGTTCTTCTGGGATTTCTCGCTTTGGTAAGCTTTATCTCATATCATGCCATGATTTAGATTTCTAATGACTAATTTTCACATTGTTACATGATTTAAATTTCCATCGACTAATTTTCACATCATTCCCGTGATTTACACTTCTATTAACTAATTTTAACATTATTCGATGATTTTATTCAACTAATTTTCACATCGTTCCATGATTTAAATTTCCATTGACTAATTTCACATAATTCCATGATTTACATTTCTGTAAACATATTTTCGGATTCGAAACAGATTTTTAAAAACCAAAATAAAACTTGTTATATCTGGATAAAATGAATATTATCTGCTGAATCATTTCTTAATTTTTTTTACAATTTGTGATTGTATATCATTATCTATTTTAAAAGCATATATACCGATCTGCATAATTACGGACAGCAATCGATGGCTTTGTTTCACTGGTTGCATATATTTCAGCCAACGTCATACTTAGTTTGTTATAAGATGCATTAATTTTTCTTTGTATAGAAGACCTTTTGTGAAGCTTTAACATATTTCTTTGATAGCAGTGACAATGATGAAAATAATAATGATTTATCAATTCACTGCAACAAAAAGCATTATATGTTTGAATTCGGATCTGAATATTCGACTCCACAGGAAATGTTTAGTTGCTATGCCACACCTCTTCTGGACGGATAGAGGAGAAATTAATCTGGATTCTCAAAGTGTAGTGATACTTTTGTCGAGTTGGGTTGCTCATAACTAAACTATCAGAATTTCATCACAGTCTTAGAAAGGCATTTGCTGTGTGAAAGCACTATTTCTATGACATTTTACATGAGTGATTTTACATCTGTAGCGCAACATCGTGTTAAATATTGTCTCCAATTTCTTTTTTTTTTTGCCTCGTTTATTGGAGTTTTGGAAAGGGTGTATCATCAATTGTCGTTTGATTACTAATAGTAAAAGTCCATCCCTGGTGTCAGATTTCAATCAACCATCATGACGGGAGCAATCTCAATTCGTTTGAGAGCTTTCCTCGTTCTTCTGGGATTTCTCGCTTTGGTGAGCTTCAACTAACATCATCATGATCATGGCATGCAATAATCAAATATTTATTGACTAATATTTGCACGAAAATCTTTGATTTAAGAAATAAAAATAAACGTGCATTACCGTATACCCCCTCCCTGAACATTAAATTTGATGTTTTCTTTATTTTCTTCTTTCAATTTTGCATTGGATTATCATCTATTCCATAACATTTAAAAATCGCTGGCCTACTGGCAAATTTACATATTGATAATAAGCATTTTCAGTGCTCCATACTCAATTTCAGTGGATCAAATACATTTGTATAACATGGTTATTTTGGTCATCTCTTCCTGATCTATACCTATTTGAGATGAAGCACACTGATGGTAAAAAGTTAATGAACACAAGTTTGCATACTTTTATTAATATAGCAACCATGATAATCGTGATAGGGGCAATTCCAAGCAAGACAGGACACGAACCCTAAAATTTCAAATTAGTCTGATCACATCAAAGTTGGTATATGAAAGGTATTAAACATCCAAACTTTCCTGCTCTCAAAAGGTGTAGCCATTTTTACAATTGTGAATATTGACATTTTCATAATCAATTAACATATTCTTGAAAACAATAAGAGACACCAATTATGGTAAATGCACAAGGATGAGAATATGTCGTATTAATCCGATAATTTTGCTAGAGCCCGCTTGATATTCAGTGTTAAAACAGCTTAGGAACAGATGATAGTATCAATATTATGTTCTGCATATTTTCTTATGCTTCAGAAACCCCCGAAACATATTTCCAGCAATGATCATTCCGAAAAGGGCCAAAATACATAACTCCAGCTTATTTAAAAAAAAAAAAAGGATTATTCTGTAATGAAAGTTTATTGGCAAATAAAGGCTATTTTATCTATTATTTATTTTTAATATAGAAATATTTTAGATGAATTAAACGATAATATTAATGATAATGGTCTTATTGTTTACAACAGATACACTTATGAGTGTATTAATGCTGCTCTCCCTGAGGGCTTGAAATCGTCATCATCATTATCATCATTATTATTATTATTATTATTATTATTGTTATCATTAGCATTTTCGTCGTTATTAAAGTCGGTGAATTATTAGTTCTGTCATTCCATAACAAAATACTACTACAGAATGACATCACATTGAATTACACACAAATTGGTTTAAACTATCAAACTATTTATATTAATCATTTATTTGGAATTCTGCAAACATCAGTATTACATTTCGTAATTTATCATTGTAATTATTTACATGAAAGATATCTCCAAATCTATTTGTGATTTAAATGATCACGAAGTAAAACCGATTGAATTGGATTGAATTTACCACTTCAGCTTGGATATTGAATTGGGCAAGTATGGACTAAAAAGAAGAAAATGAGCCTGCTTTCTATGATTGAACGTTTATTTGTTTTGAATATTTAGGCACTAAAGATTTCGTGCAAAAAACAAAATGAAATATTGTGTTTGATTTTTTGTAAATCAAATACATCGTGGTGAATAGCAACAGAGTAGTAATGTTTTTAATCAACTGAGTACATCGGGGTCAATAGCATCAAGTAGTATTTTTTTAAATCAAGACATCGGGGTGAATAGAAATAGAATAGTATTTTTTTTTAAATCAAGTAAATTGGAGGTGAAACGCAACAGAGTAGTAATTTTTTAATCGAGTACATTATGGTGAATAGCAATTCTCCCTACCGCAAATAATTAAACCTAAATCAACGTAAGTGGCGCTATATTTTGATTCCCTCATTTTCCCAAGATTTGCAGTCGTACGTGCTTCCGGGCCACAGAACTCCTAAAGACGTAGAAGGCTCATACCCATTCCCAATGCACAGATCGCGGTATAGCCGTCAAACCCGCTGGAGGATTCGCTCGAGTGCACACGCCGCCATATTGCTTAGTCCTCGATCTTTTCAACTTGCCCACCAGACCTTGTGCTTCTCAATGCCTATTTATATTATATCGGATCTTCTCTATCAAAATAAATGGGCTTGTGCCTTCTTCACTTGAAATTTTGGAGATGGCTTTTCCACTGAAGTTCAGTTGCTTTTCATACACAAGTAACGTCAACTAATATCATGTACATTTTTTTTTTTGGAGGGGGAAGAGGTTGGTCCTCTTTCAATTAAGACACAAAGGTTAAATTTGTATTCTCTCAAGTTCAAGATAATATTAAACAGTTTTTTTCTATCAATATCATTTTTAGTTCTCTTTCAAGAAGGCAGCCTGAGTTCATTTGTTCACCGTCATCCTTGACACCCCCCCTCGGAAAAAAAAACAAACAAAAGAAAAATACATTTTCATGTAGGCCTACACGTTAAAAAATATATACTTCCTCTTTTGTATCATGTAGATGACTTGCATAACGTTATACTTTTTGTACAGTCATCTGGTATAAAAAGGCCTACAAATTTGTTTTGATTTAAGGGTTTGTTCAACATGCTTCTGCCATGTTTCCTTTTATCTTTGATGATAATCCTTACATAAGTCAGGACTTTATCAAGTAAAGCATAATCATCATAGAACCTCAACTTCTACCACTATTTTGGGGACTGCCGGTGATTTTGAATACAAGTACAGCACTTGTGCACTAAATTGTGATTCAGTGTTTTATATGTACAGTAAGAAATATTGCTGCAAATTTCACGTGATAAATCACATATTGGCAAAGAATTAGTCGAAAAATCAACTTAAGGCAATTTCAATAACCATGTCCATTACATATTGAAATAAGCGAACATTACAATGACGTATTACGTAATCCGAACAGGGTCACAGTGAAATTGCCCTAAAGTTGATTTTTCGAAATCCTTTGCTGTCGAGTTCTTTGCATCAAATTAGAATTGTTATGAATTAATTTTAATTCATGGCTCTCGAATTTGATCGGCTGGGCAAAGATAAATGATTAAATCTTGCTTCCAATTTGGCAGTTGTGACAAGCGCTTCGTTGGGCTTGATGTATTTTTAGTGTTCTTATTTAGAGTGGGAATCTATATCCTACCAACCTTCAACAAAACACAGATGTCTGGATCATAACAATGATCTGTAAAAACAAGAATTTTCTTGAGGGCTATATACATGTATATTGCAACGTACTGAAATGAGCACACCTCGTATCAAACTCTTACAAGTAAAAGACTTGCATAGTCAGGAGATGAATACAATAATATAAATTTCCGCTTTCAATAAAGTTATTTGCCAAAGCCATGAGAACGGCGATGGCAAGTTAAGCAAATGGCTACAAAATTTGATTTTCTTGTCATTTCAGTCACCAAAATTGTTCGAAATGGTAAATAAATGTAGTACAGAAAAAAATTATCAAAATGAGTAACAAGAGTGGATGATGACTGCACTTCTGTAATAAGCATGAAAATGCCAGAAGCAACATTTGATATTAACACTCCTGGCAATTTATTTCAAGTATTACAAGAGAAATTTCCCTCTTTTTTTCTTGGTTCATTTCAATACTAGCAGTAACAAAATCGAGCAATTTCAGTAAGATTTTATATCACCCTAGACTAGTGTTATATTCCAACGATCAAACATTTTATACTGAATGTCGTTGACGCGCGGAACTGCATGAATCTGGAGAGCGAAGGACTAAGCAAGATGGCGGATATCACGTGATCACGTACGAGCGATGGCTACAATTTCGCACCCGCACGAGCCTTCTACGTCTTTAGGAGTTCTGTGTTCCGGGCCCGAGTCCGGAATGTTCGCTTTCTCCTTTCTAGCGTTTATACACATGATAGTGCAATATCAATGTAGATTGGCACTCCTAACTTTGATCTATTTTGCCCTTTTTATATTGTTGATTTTTTAAAGGAGCATTACAATCAGACAGTTGCATAGAATAAATAAACCAGCATGATAATAATATTATCTGTTATATCCCTTCTATGAATATTCATGAGTATTCTAAATACACGATTGGTCAATTGGTGCTCACGTGATAAAATATAATTTCACTAGGAAAAACAAATCACTGCCAGAGCTCCGAATAGCTTTAACTATTTTTCCCTGGGCAGAACTGCGCATGCTCTATTTAATATTTTCTTCCAAGGCACTACTGCGCATGCTCACTGTTCATTGACAAAATCTGTGTCAAATTCGAACGCGCAGATGACCCGCTAAGCGAGTCCTTATACGGACTGCTCATAACCTGCCGCCTGCAGTATCGGCGCAAGTCACTGGTACTTTAGCCCCGCGCTATATAGCGCTCGATCAAGATCAGCTAGGTACGTAGCTAATCGGTTCGGATCGGATATGTAAACAAACATGGCGGCCTCTGAGGAAGTTCGCTTTAACCTCTTATACAAGGGGCAGATATCGACGATTTTAATGCTTCCACTGACAGTTCAAATACGAAGAAAGTGTTCAAGTTTGGTTTGGTTGTTTTTCGTGAATTCTGCAGAGTGACTCAACGTCACTTTTGAGGAACTTTCAAATCAATATTTCTTTAATTATTTTTTTAAAATTAGTTGTAAAGAAGAGATATAAAACAAATATACCAAGCATTTAGTTCGAAAGTATAGTGGAAATTATATATCTTCGGAGAGACTGGAAAAAGTTACTATTTTTTCCTCGGGGCTTCGCCCCTCGGAAAAAATAGCACCATGCCAGTCCTTCCTCAGATAAATAATTTCCACTATACTTTCTCACAGCTTGGTATATTTGTATAATAACAGCAAGGAAGCAGCATATCGCAAGGCAAATAGTGAGTCACATGCATTTGCCAGGTAATAAACGTAAACAAATAAACAAAAAAGGCTACCTGCATGACGTACCTCCGAGATGCACGACCGAGGCCGAGGCTATAGCAAAGCAGTAAAATTAAGAAGTAAAATGCAACAAATTGCTCGTAAACAAAGGATTATATTATGGAGGTGTCATGGTATAATGGTTCATTCCCTTGACTCTCAATCCAAGGGTTGAGGGTTTGGAATCTCAGCCCGGCACTAACGTCTTTTGGCAAGACATTAATCCACATTTGCCACTCTCCACCCAGGTGTTAAATGGGTACCTGACAGGATTTATCCTTGAAATATACTGTGCGCTGATTACGGCTGCCGGAGCTAAAGCCAGAGTAATAATATCCAAACTCTTTGGAAGCGCATAGGGACGTTATATCATAATGTGATATGCGCTATACAAGAACGGTTTATTATTATTATTATTATTATTATCTCTCAAAATTTTTCTAGCTCGGTCGCAATTTGACCTCGCAAAACATTACTGTTTTAGTAGACAACCGTCAAAAAGGTAAGCAAAGCTAGTATTAGGGCATGTGTCAAGCCAAACAAAGTGAATTTGAACGCCTCTCCTATATTATGAATTAAAAAAAAGTCTGAAATATCGTAAATCATAGAATTCAATAGTTTATGCATGAATTATAAAGAATGAAACCTGTTCAAACACTTCCAATCAAACCGCCATGAGGCAAAATAAGTTTGCTCGCTCGCGTCGCTCGTAAATATCTATGACTCATTATAATGTTACTAATGACACTACAGTGGATGAAAAAATACAATTAGATCAAACCCCTGAAGCCAATGTATGTGTTTGACAAAATGATATTGAAGTTATTTGGTAATAGGCCACGAGCCTGTCGCGAAATAGTCACGCTATTGTACCCATTTGACCCCTTAAAATTACTCAGACTTTTTAAGTCATTGACAAAAATGTTGTCAGCCTGAACGTAGCCATCGGCTTTAACCCCCAGAGCCCCCAAAAGAGAGCCCCAAATCTGGTCGATTTCAATCCATCTCTCCAATGCACCAAACTTTGTCAGTAGGAAGTAGTATGACTGGATATTACAAAACACAAAAACCGACAAAACATCAGTCGGGATGGGGTGTCGGACGGCCCCTAAAAATTAGGGTACATTTTCCCCCTTGAAGCCCAGGGACCAAATTTTGTCAGAAGGAAGAGCTATGGATGTAAATTCCAAAAATATAAAAACGGACAAAATTGTCTATCGAAAAGGGGGTGTCAGACCCCCCCCCCCGAAACAAAAACGCCAAAGTGCGCTTTGACAACGTTTTGCCCTCCAAAATGCTCTGACACCCCATCCTGACGGAAATTTGTTATCATTTTTTTTGTTGTATTTTATAATATCCAGTCATATTTCTTACTAACAAAGTTTGGTGCATGCAGGGGGGGGGGGGGGGAGGGGGAGGGGTGAAAATGTACCAGACTTCGAGGTCACTTTTTGATTCCCACCCAATCCAACAATCCGACAATTTTTAGCTCATCCGGCCCGAATGGGCCAGATGAGCTTATGCCGTGGCGAGGCGTCCGTCGTCCGTTGTCCGTCCGTCCACAATTTCAAAATGCTTCTTCTTCGCCATTTCTTACCCGATTTTAATTCCGTTTGCTTTATATGATAGCACTAGGTGGGGGATTCGAAACTTCTACACAGAATTTTGAAACTCATTAAATATGCTAATTTATGCGCATTTCTCAAAAATCACAAAAATTGCTTCTCCTTCCTCATTTATTGACCGATTTCGATTTTTTTTGTTCCATCTGAAAGACTTTCATGAGGTTCATTGAAATTCTACACAGAATTTTGAAATTTTGTCTACAAAATTAATTATGCTAATTTATGCGATATTTATTCAAAAATCACAAAAATTGCTTCTTCTTCCTCATTTATTGACCGATTTCGATTTTTTTTCCATCTGAAAGACTTTCATGAGGTTCATTGAACTTCTACTCGGAAATTTGAAATTTTGTCTAGAAAATTATTTATGCTAATTTATGCGAAATTTATTAAAAAGATCACAAAAATGGCTTCTTCTTCCTCATTTATTGACCGATTTCGATTTTTTTTTTGGTTCCATTTGAAAGACTTTCATGAGGTTTATTAAACTTCTACTCGGAATTTTAAAATTTTGTCTAGAAAATAATTTATGCTAATTATTTATGCAAATTTATGCAAAATTTATTAAAACATCACAAAAATTGCTTCTTCTTCCTCATTTATTGACTGATTTTGATTTTTTTTCTTCCATCTAAAAGACTTTCATGAAGTTCATTGAACTTCTTCATGGAATTTTGAAATTTTGTCTAGAAAATTATTTATGCTAATTTATGCGAAATTTATTACAAAATCACAAAACTTGCTTCTTCTTCCTCTTTTATTGAGGAAGACTTTCATGAGGTTCATTGAACTTCTACTCGGAATTTTGAAATTTTATCTAGAAAATTATTTATGGTAATTTATACAAAATTTATTTTAACTCTTTGCCCTGTCCATTATGAAACCCATGGCTGCTGGATTATTTCAAAGGCTATACCTTTCTACATGATTTCTGTCGACATCATCGACAGAACCGAGAACCCAGAAGTGACAGTGGTCAACAATAGCGGGTTATGAGCTAATAAAGACTTGAAACAGTGAGGGACAATGCACTGAAGCCACCCTTAAATGTCCAAACCTTAAAATTCTTTTTTTACACCAATGCATAACTTATGTCATTCAGTGCTTTTCTCTTTTATTACAAATCTTAACCTTCAAATCTCTCTCAATAAAGATTTCACAGTTGGTAGAGATACCTCACCTTGACTAACTTTATGCTTTATTTCAAATTTCTCTGTCACACAGTAAAACTATTAAAATTTACATTCCCCAAAATCTTTTAACTGAAGTCGTGCAACTTGAGTTGTCAATTTCCAGACTTTCATTCATATCTACATGTCACTGTCTCCTTCCAAAACCACATTTAGCCAGATCTGCAATAGGCACTTCATCATCTGTACATGCATGTAACCAATACATGTACATTTCATCGATTCATTACAATGTCTACTGTGTTCAAAGTACAAATTGCATCAATTTCTTTGCTGCATGCCGGATGAGCGCCACATCATTGATGTGCTAGTTTTTCTTCTCCAGCCCTCAAAAAGTCGCTTAGTAGGGGGGGGGGGGGGAGTTATCAGATATTTTGCTCCATAATTCTCCGACAAAAAAAAAAAAAAAAAAAGTATAAGTTCGAAAAGGTACGTCCATATTTTTTCGTCTCGCCAGTCCTCCAAAAGTCGCTCAGTGGGGGGGGGGGGGGGGGGGGGGGGGATGTCCCCAAAGAAACCCCAGCGCTCCAAAAGTCTATCCTGGGGGGGGGGGGTATCAGATTTTATGGGGTTCAGAATTCTCTGACAAGCAAAAAAAACAAAACAAAACAAAACAAAAAATGGTCTAAATGGGGGGAAAATTCTTTTTTTTCTCTCACAAGTTGTCAGGGGGGGGGGGGAAGGCACTCTGCCCCCTGCCCCCCCCCCCCCGAGTAAGCTAGTGGACATTTTATATTAATAACAAGTATAGGAATATTGTTAAGGTATAGTTATCAGTGATTTTTCTTTAAGAACTA
Organism: Heliocidaris tuberculata; assembly: GCA_025618425.1. NCBI lineage: Eukaryota > Metazoa > Echinodermata > Echinoidea > Camarodonta > Echinometridae > Heliocidaris > Heliocidaris tuberculata. The sequence goes on along the minus strand of CM046850.1, from coordinate 20,570,970 downwards.
GAAGTAAACGTTTTTTCTCTCTCTTTTTCAGGTTGATGTAAGAATTATACAAAGTTTACTACTTTGCAGGATTGGACTGTTTCGAGTTTTATATTCAAACGCATGTTGTTAATATTCGAATTTCCCCCTTAAATGAAAATCCAACCTTAATGACACGTTGCTCTGAAAGAAAGAGGAAAAATCAGGGAAGCAGATTGGTGAAAGTTTGAACGAAATCGGACAAGCAATAAGAAAGTTATGAATTTATGAATGTTGTTATCACTATACATATGGGAATTTCAAATTGGCCGAATAGGTAATGTCACTGTGATGTACTGGCGGACAACTCCCCGATTTGCTCCAACACACAAAATTACTAAAATGCCATTTTTTTTCTCAAAATATATTATTCAGTAGGATCATTTTCTTTCACGAGTACCTATAACAATATGCTATCAACAATATCATTTGAGTACTGCCCCGAGGGTAAAGGCGCTTCAGAGAAAATAGCAAATTAATGATATCAATTTGTGTTCTTATTTTTCTGCTTTTCACACAAGTCATATTATTACCAAGCTTGGATGTCTGTTTAACTCTGTCACTTAGACGTTTCTATTTACTAAGGAAATAGATTGATTCTACTGAGGATTTAAATGCTAACATATTAATCAACATAATGTTTTTTTTAAACTTATGAATAATAACGTGTATCATTATCAACCAGTTCCTGTTTTTGTTGTATTCATATTATCAGTTTATCATCAGTTTGTTATTTTATGTGATATCTATTGCAGCTGTGGTGAAAATGAATTTAAAAAACAACTACAAAAAACTCAACGTGGAGTCGAAGCAACTGCGCATGTAAATAGCGTCTGCATGATGCCTTAAATCCAATACTTTTAAAATAAAATTTTGGATATTATTGCTTTACCGTTTTATAATAAGAATTTATTAAGGCTTAAACTATGTACATGTACATACATTAACTCTTGCTGCGCTGATGTCACTTATGCATGTATTGAATACATTTGGTTCCTCTAATACTGTGTGGCAACTATTACTAAATGTACCTTCCTAGTTTATCCTTGGAGAGAAATTGCCGTATGAATATAATTACTTGTTACTTCAAACCAAGGAAACAAGTTATACCCTATGGCTTGTATTCATTAAGGTGGCCTAAATTAATCCTGGTTCGAGTTAAACGTGGTTTAAACCTTGTATAACTTAGTCCCGATTTATGGAGCGCCGAGTTTCAAGCGCCGAGTTTCAAGCTCTTTATTCTGTAAATGTAATTCTGTAACACAATGAATGAATGGAATTAATCCAGTCATAATGTGTAAAGACATTTAGTATCAGAAAATGTAAGAATTTGTAAGGGATGAGGCTGTTGACACTTAGCGCTCCATAATAAGTGAACTAAATCTGCCCACTTGAACCTAAATTAAAGTTAGTGAGTTTAATAGCGGCCTATAATGATTTGATTAGAAATGTCTGTCTATTATACATTGTATGCGTCTTCAACAATAATCTGTATAAATCTGTGTACAAAGGGTATTAAAAATCATAACAGCATTGAATAAGTGGGACAAAGATAGATATGAAGTATAAGGGATTAGGGGACTCTTTTATCGTTGCATCTTCTTTCGTGAAAATATTTATAGTATTGAAAACTAAAGGAAAGATTTTGTGATGTTGAGATTCGATCGTTAATTAGCGGACAGTTCCAATCATGCAAAATATTATTTTCAATACCATGGTTAATTGAGTTATTAAATAATATAAGTGTACAATGTGAGAAACGAAAAAGACGTACTCCAGTCTTGGAATTAACATTTTCCAATTTGTATTTAATCACCGTTCTTTAATAATATTTTTTTTAGAAGTCCTACTATTTATCATGAAAAAGAAAAATACTGAGTGTATTTCACTCTTTTACTGTGCCTTCGTAGCTTTCAAAACATAGAGTGTAGTGGGTATGTCTGTCAGAATTTGAAGTGACCTTAAACAAACGATAATATGCATGATTATGAAGTTCACTGGTTTTTTTTCTACTTGATGTGGAAACTGTTTGTATGCTCAAGCGTTTTCATATTTAAATGTTAGAAATATAACTGAAAGAAGATGTTTGGTACTTTTGACATGACTTTATTTAGACATCCGTTAAGAAATAATTCTTATTGGCATTTGTGGATCATGAGAAAAATTTGATTTTCGACTTTTTCAAAGCCCAACAAATATTCTAAAAATGCTTATATCTTGTTATCAAAACTGTATCTGAAATGTACGAACATTTGATCAGATGCTTATTCATATTAAATTGATATTATACTATTTTTCCTTTAAAATACAAAATAAACCAGCTCACAAAGTGTTTAGTTATCCCAGTACCCAGCAACCGCTTTGAGAGTAAAATAATTTGAATAGATAGTAAGTATCAAAATGAATATTCATGATGATGGTGATCCACCTCATATCTACACAGTCATGTAGGTACATGTAAGACCACGAAAGAGTGCAAGGTTCAATAGTGTTTTAAAACTGAAAGGAAAGTAGAATAAAATCATGAAAGGAGAAGGTAAACTTGGCAATGATTGAAGAACAAAAAACAAGTTACATGACTCGAAATTAAAAAAAAAAGGAAAGGCGACCTACAAAATATAAAAGAAGAACCCACCTAGGCAATGCAAAAGCATGTAACGCGTAAATGAATGACAAGTACATAGGTGTTAAAAGAGTTTCGCGTCATAAAGCCAACTAGGCATACTTATTCATCTGTGTGATATTTGATGCAGAAATATGCCGGGCGCTAATTATGTCAGTATATTGTGCAACAGTGTTGTGTTTATTTCAAGGCAGTTTACCGAGGCATGTATGAACGAGGCTTAGTTTGACGGAAAGAATATGATTTTAAAACGCTGAATTTTAGGCATGATGATTTTTCCTAATCATTGATTTCTGATGTATCTTTCCCAGGGGCGTCGGTTATGGGATGGTGGGGGGGGGGGGAGGGCAGTTGCCCCCCCAGAAAATAATGGAAGGGCAAACATATCGTTCCCCCATAAATCTGGAGGTGTTATATAAAATAAGGGGAAAATGATGCACAACTTTGGAAAGGAAACCTTCCAAACAATGAAAAACCAATTTTGCAGCGCTCCGCGCGCAAATTCTCTAATTTTCCCTGCTCCATGTAACCGTGGAGAAACTGGTAATTAAGAGGCGTTAAAAAAAATCATGAAGTGTACTATTAGGCTGTCTTGCCCCCCCCCCCCCCATCCGAGAAACGGATCGACGCTCCTGGTCTTTCCTATCATATTTTGTATTCATTTTGTATCTTAATCCATCAGGATGGTCATGATAATTTTCATTTATAATTGCCTGATATCTGTTAATAGTGGCCACCTCCTATAAAAGCCGTTATCCCTATAAGCTAGTACTGGTTAACATCTGCATAAAAATGAAATGACATACCTGTATATAACATAATTATTAAAACAAACACCAGGTACTTGAGAAATAGGTGTTTCCCCGTATCAACACTGAAATGGTACACTCTTAAAAGGTTGGGTAAATTTAGTTGGGCAACTGATGGTTGGTTAAAAATGGCCCAACATTGTGTAACTCTTGCCCAAATCTCATGATGAATCAACCAATTTGTGTAACAAACCAACATCAGTTGGGCAGATTTTAACCAATTGTTGTGTGGACAGTATGTTGCCCAGTGTTGGTTAAAAGTTGGGCATTTTTTTGCCCAATTATTTTAAGAGTGTATCGAAAATGAAAAACAGAATAATAGAAAATGCGTACTGCTTGCAACCGTTTAGCCCCAAAACGTTAATTGATAAGTACAACTGTACTTTCTGGGTACACTTGTCCACCTTTTATTCGATCAAATGAAAGAGAGTATTTAAAACATCTCATCTGAACTCCATTAATGTTTCCTGAAAATTGTCCAAATCCAACCTTCGAACAGTTCGTATTATCAGGTTATATGGGTATTAACAAATGCATGTTTATCGAATAATTGTGTAAATTAAGTGTCCTATCTGTTGATAAAATGTCATTTTCTTTTTCTCCCTGATACCACATTGTAATATTATTTTGTTCTGTTCGTCACTGTTCTCACTCATCCATTGCCAAATGGGAATTCATACCTTTTTAAAAATTTCCTATACGTGGAAGAAGGATCAGAGAACAATCAGTGAAAGTTTAAAGATAAATCGGTAAGAATAACAAACCAACAAACAAACAGGCAAACAAAAAAAGAAAAACCCACAAAGTTATGAACCATTGAAAGCATCTCATTAGTCATTGCAGTTGTCAAAATTCATAATGATCTTTGTGCGACCTTATCTAAAACTTTCACTGATTTTTCCAGACCGAGGATTTTAAAAAAGTACTTGCGTAATGGCAAGGCGGTCATAAATGTGTGTCATTTACCACCACTCTCTAGATTGTTTTGTTTAAAAAAAAATGGTCTACTCTACTCAGTGTAGCTCTTTTGTCAGTTCGTTGAATCGAATACACATTTCTTCTTGCAGAAGGGCATGAAAAAAGTAACAAACATTTATTACGACAGAAATCTGTTACATCATTTAAAAAGAAAGGATCGTAACTTTCTCAAGCTTTATTCGATTTTTCTCAAACTTGCTTTGATTTAGTTACGTGTAACTATACATCCATACCACTGCCCAGTAGATGTATAGTTTTAACCAAGCAGAACACATTAAACTACACAACTAAACATGTATTCGTATTTCGAATTTATAACTGGTTTTGAACAAATGGAGAATGGGAGACTTTCGGGGGTATAGCTATATTTACAAAAAGTAACCTAATCTTGCTTGTACAAGACATCTCCACAATAGTTAGTTAACGTAGTTCAATTAATTCATTAAATTTAGATAAATCATTTTACCGTTATTTAAAAGATATTTCTTCTTTTCCAGTCGAAAGACGAAATGTGCCCTATTCGTGAATGTACATGAAATTCCGTTATTCTGATCATGATGAAGCTTTCCATTTACATAATCTTTTTAAAACATAAGATAAAAAGTATATTACGTCACCTTAGGATATAAAAGTGAAATCTATCTTTCCGAAATGCCATGAAAATACTAGTGAAAATAGCATAAAACAAACTCTTAGACTATGGAATGGTTGTTTGTTGGAGTTATAAGTAGGGAATTAGCAGGATTTGGTATATAGTTAGAAGGTAAACCTTCAAAGGGATAACATTTCCTATGAAGTGAATCCTAGAATTTAAGGACATCTAGAGCTGAATTCCAGGTTGTCATAGTAACAAGGACTGGCACAATGATCTATTCATGACCCCTCTGACTGTCCTTACTGGTAATGGGACATGTCGAAGCCTCTTAAATGACAAATACTTGTACATTCACTTCTTCCACTGAACAGGTAAAGACTTCTCACAGTCACACTCATATTATTTATATAATTATAATATGTTTGTAATGATTGTTAAGTTGAAGGTAATATCTAGGAATGAAATAGTTTGATATGATGTAGTGTACATGTAGTTTAATTACAAATGTGATTATCAGGATAGAAAGGTGTGGAAAAGTGAGAGCGAGAGAGAGAGAAAGAGAGAGAGAGAGAGAGAGAGAGCACATATAGCTAATAGTTCCATTTATCTAATTCGCTCTCATCTACTAATAGGCTACACTCAGCCTAGGCTAACAATGGCTTGTGGGGAGAGAGATAGGAAGCATGAAAGCTAACCACAAAGAAAGTCTTGCGCATGGATAGTAGCGAGATTGGTGGGTGAGGAGGAGGAGTGAAAAATTGTAAGAGGAGGCGTGGACAGCTGTTTTCATCCAATCAGACACGGGCAATCGAAATGTTTTAGAAATTTAAACCGCTGTGATTGGCTAATATCCGGCAAGCACGTGGACAAGGCAGAGCGGTTTTAAGGCACACTTCTGCAGTCTCTCAGCTTCAAGGTGCCGTTTAAGCCTTACACCTTATGCCCTCCGTACGTAGCTTATAAAATTATCCGGTTTTTGTTTAAAATCAGTCGTAGGTTTGAAGCAGCCTACAGTTCATGAATGTTCTCCATCGCTTCTCTGACTGGGGAGTTACATCCCTTCGCAGAATAACTCACCGCAGTTTAATCCTTTATTCATTGGAAAGAAATTCGCACAGGATAAAAGCTTTTTGGTTTAATAAAGTTTGCCATATTTTTGTCCGTACCCAGTGATACTGAATTTGTTTTTCGTTTTGAAACACTTATTTATTTGTACTGTCACAAGAGATATTCGATTTATTGTTTCTTCTTTGAACATTTATTTATTTTTTCTATCCTTAAAGGATATTCGATTTGTTGTTTCGTCTGTGACATTCGATTTTGTTGTTTCGTCTACGAACACTGATATACATTTTTGCTACCAAAAAGGAGGGTCTAAAAAAATATTTCATCGGTGTTCTGCTCAACTCTTTTTTCATGTCTTTTTCATGACTTAATCTACCAGACAGCAACCCGTCATCGAGGCCTTCTATCGTGCATTACGTTTTTTTTCTTCAGAGGAAAACGTGGAAAGAAAGGTTGTTGTTTTGATATGAGTATTACAGCAATTCCGAATCCATAATACATTTGTTTTCTGACTCCTAAGCAATGGCTCATCATTTTCATAAATAAAACATCTTCTTGATATAATCGGCATAAGTAGCATACTGCAGTATATTTAAGACTTTCCATCCGCCGATATGAATGCTCAACGGGCCCAGAGTATGTGTTTTGATTTGATAAGGGTTGGCTTATTACTAACTGTGGTAGGTATTCCATAATTTATGTATTTTTAGTTTTTATTTATTTCTTCTTTTGTTTGTTTGTTGGAGTCAAAATTATGACAAAATAAAGTATGAAAGGTATGGCAAGTCCACACACCAGTCAGTATAATCAGTACAAACAAAACATGAATAAGTAAAATTGAATTTATCTCAGAGTATAAAGTACATTACATTATGTATTTTGATACACTTGGGATTTGATCAGGTCAAAAATATTTTAAAAACATTCTAAGCTTGTAAAACAGGAGATTATCCCTATAAATTGTAAATATAAATTTATAAAAATGCATATGGTTTCGGCATGTATGCTATTAAAAATGAACCCAAAACTTAATTCTTCAAGAATGTTTTCCAGTATTCTAGGTATTATGTTTTTGTTGTTTCCTATCCCATTGCCATGATTGCTGTGTACTATCCTGTTCTTCTTCCCTTGTAGGGTGTGGTCTTATTTCGTAATTGATAGTTTGGGAATTTTTAAAAAGTAGGCTATTGCTGCAGAATTCTGTTGGAGTGTAAGGTCTCATGGGATTTTTTTTACACCTAGTAGACACGCATAGTAGATTATGAAATAAAACAAATGAGGATATCACCGTCACTTACAAAATTAATTATGCAGTACAAGAGTATAACATTCATAGTAGGCGTGATGGTAGGCCTATGTTACCAGAATTAACATTTAATATGACCTGAACGCATTAGCAATCTCTGAAGTGTTGACGTTATTGTGCAAATTATTCTATTATAAAACAATGCGCTATTGTGGAAAAGACATGAAAGACTTTTAGTGGCACTTGTAATGATAGGTTTTCCGCTCAATTTAGCAAGTTAAGAGCATTCAAATTCACAGTAGTTGGTAGATTGTCAACCAATTTGATTTTCTCTCTTTCGACTTTGTTATCCGTACAAAATGTTCTTCAAATGAGTCACATGAATTTACATAAAGAGCATGCAATCTAAAGGATGGGTATTCGAAATAATTCGTTCGAATTCATTATCCTCGGAACAAATTTTTTAAACGAGTCATTCACATTTATACTAGGAATTAAAATTTAATAAATTGGCATGCAAAATCAGATGTCGATGGCCTCGACTTTTCTTCAGTCATTCAAATTAATGACAGAGCAAGCATCTTTTAAATAAGTGCATTAGATTTAAGATGCATGGTACAACAAGAACAGCTATTTTGAGTATACATGTATGCCTACCATGTCATACATAATTAAGAAAACATGCAAAAATGTCATGCAATGGTTTAGAACAGACCCTCCAGAATGTATAGAAAAGAACACTGATGAAAACAAAGAAATTAACAATCATACTGCCATACAATCATAGATAATGTGAAAAGTTTTGAAATCTGATGACTTTGTATATAAGGCAACAACAAAATAATCCCATAAACAAAAAAGAGGATATATGGCACATCAAGCCTATGCAAGTATGAATCTTAAACACATGCAAAGACATTAGAGATAGAGACAAAAAACAAAAACAAAACAAAACGAAACAAAACAACAACAAAAAAAACAAACAAACAAAAACAAAACAAAAAATAAAAAATAAACACAAACACGCACACACCACACATAATAACATGCGAAATCCATCAAACTAAATGAACGAATGAATAAAGTGAAATCCCCAAAATGAAACTGAAAATCCAAAAGGCTCTTCAGGCCTACTGCGTTAATTTGAATGCACGAACCTCGAGATTTGATGCATGAAATTTGAAATCGTACTACGTTCATGACTTCGTATGCACGTTAACGAACTGTAGTGCCCTAAAATAAATAGAATGCGGATAACATAAATTGGAACGTCCTAAACTGAAATATTTTTGCCGATGAATTGACTTGGATGCTCGTTATTCACTTTGCTTGTCTTCAAGTGAATTTCGTTGCCCGGATTTTAAATCTGAAAGACTGATATCGATCGCAAGACGATAATGCGCGAATTTGAATGCACCTTAATTAATGTGAGTGACAAAAATATGAAAGTGGGCGTGAAAACCTACTATAGGATTGGGACATCAACATTTTGATAAATAGCACATCGCAATGCACTAAAAGCCCCTTCGCGGAGCTCCCGGCGCCAAACCACCATTCCCGCCCGCCAAGTGTTATTGCTCCCTAATGCCTGGCGTCCACTAGAGCGCCGATAAGATTAGGAAGGGTTGCGGAAGCAAATTATGTATTTCGGCATTCTTTCCGCGCCAGACGCGGAAAAGGTGTGTGAATCATCGTTTCTTTGGACATTACTACGAATCTCTAGCTGCGTATTGACTGCAGTCATACCTGGGAGTGTCCTAGGAATCAATTGGGAAGGTCGCGAAATGCCGCGGAAAATGCTGATCGTAGCAGGAAAAATTTTGGACGCGGAAATTTTGCCCTCTCCCGCAAGTGCGGAAACGCCGGGAAGTGTTTAGGAATGATAACGACAGTGAACGGAATCTTTCAAGAATATGCGGATAGGTTGCTGAATGAATGCGGATTTACTAATTTTGCATTCCGCGTCTTGTCCGCGCCCTAGTGGACGCCAGGTATAATCAGCTAATAGCCAGAATGGTCATCGCACGCTCTATGAGCTACAATACTTAATCCGGCCCAGCAAACAATGCATTGCTTCCCTTTGAATTTCGAATTTATTTTGGCATGATAGGACATAGAACTAATATCTAAAGTCACACTCTTTCAATATCGTTATTAACAGTCAATAATGATCAATACTATACATTCCAAAGAGAGAAGAGAAAGAGAGAGAGAGAGAGAGAGAGAAGGGGGGGGGGGGGGGGGAGAGAAATTTGACGACGCAGACGCCGCGGAACGATTTGTTAGTTTTGAGTGGGGTAGGCCTATTAGTCGATTTGGCAGTCCAAGTAGCCAATAATGAACCTAGAAAAGTACTTTCCGTTTAAGTTTTTTTTTGTGGACATGTGATCCCCGAGCGTATCCGGACACCTACCCCCTGGACAACCACCCCCCGGATAACCACCCTTTACGACAACTACCCATTAGGACAACTACCTCCTAGGGTAACCACCCCCTAGGACGACTACCCCCGGACAATTACCCTCTAGGTTGATTACCCCCCCCGACTAACTACCCCCTAGGGCAACCACCCTCTAGGACAACCACCTCCCAGACAACTATCCCCCAGACAACTACCCCCGGACAACTACCCTCTAGGACAACTAACCCCGGATAACTACCCCCCGATAAGTACCCCCCGGACAGCTACCCCCGGACAGCTACCCCCCGGACAGCTACCCCTCGGACAACTACCCCCAGACAACTACCTTCTAGGACAACCACCCTCTAGGACAACTACCCCCTAGGACAACCACCCTTTAGGACAACTACCCCCCCGGACACCTACCCCCAGACAACTACCCTAAGACAACCACCCTCTAGGACAAGTACCCCCGGACATGTACCCCCCCCCCCCCGACCACTACCCCCTAGGGCAACCACCCTCTAGGACAACAAACTACCCCGGACAACTACCCCCAGGACAACCACCCTCTAGGAAAAGTATCCCGAATTGGACTTAACATCATATTGAACAAGATTGTGCCCGTTCGCTACCCTCGCTCGCCAAAATAGAAGTAATATAGCCTTTAGTACAATTTCTGCCCCTACCTGCAACAATAAAACCCAGATAATATGCCAAATTTTATCAAAAGAGAAAAAGAGAATTGTTGGTTTTCGCTCATGCTTGCTCGCTTAATTGTTCCTACTTCAACCTCCAACAATAAAACCTAGTTTATCACATTAACCCCTCCCCAAAAAATAGTTTGTCTCCCCCCTCCTTCACGCACTCTACAATTATGCAACTCGTTACAAAGCTACCACCCAATCGAGTATTAAAGGAAATTAGCATTATGGTTGGTCGATTTAAAAAATAGTATGGGGTGTACAATCATGTTAAGATGGATGAGAAAGCAACCTAGATCACAATGTTCGGAAATTTATGCCTTTTCACCATCAAGAAATTTATGAATACTAGCATAAATGACTTTTGAAACATTTATTCCATCAAAAACGCTATCATAATCGCGGAGAGCACAATCAGATCTTCACACTTTTGAGACACTTAAGATTATTATGAAAAAACACAATTATTATGAAACAACACAAAATAGGGGGCACTGTGCCCCTATTTTTGGAGAAAAAAAAATTGGGCAAAGTTCTGGCAAATTTCGGCAAAAATTTCAGTAATTTGGGGCAAAATTCGACGAAATCCTGTATTGAAATACTTGACACTAAGAAAAAATTGGCAAAATTAATTGAAAAAGAAAGAAAATCATGTTTACACACGACATAATTTCCCGGAATTAATGTTTTTTTGTATGTTTCACTTTCTGTGTATTATTTCAGTAACTATTATTATTAAGATGAATCAAAAGACATATTTGTTGGTATTGTAATGATTTTGGATAACTCTAAAGCGCATACAGCAGTTTTAATTGATTATGCGCTATAAAGTGACAGTTATAATTATCATTTGGGGCCATAGATTCTGTCTGAATTTTACTCGCAGTTACACGGCAAGATATTAGATTTATTATTCATGAAAATGCATAGGCCTTCTTATACTCACTCAAACCCTTGGTTGTAACCCCCCAAATTTCAAGAAGATCTTACTGTGGGAGAGCAACCTCTTATACCCTTCCCAGTTGATATTTAACATTGAATACATCATAGAAATTCTCAAAACGTTAGCTTTGAAAAAAAAAAATCACGGAATTTTTCACCCTAATTTGATGAAAAAATTCAACAGTTCATTTATTTATTTATTTATTCACAATATTTAATCAGGAAACCCAATCAACAAATGCTGCCCTCCCTTGCACCATCAAACACCGAGTTTAAACACCCAACTTTTAAAACAAAAATGTAATACCAGTGGAAATCTCCCACCCCCCCCCCCCGGTGCTCATGGGTATAGACATATTCAACGACAATCATATAATTTTTCACGTGATGAGGTGAATTTTAACATTATAATGCACCAAAATCCTTCTATTTACAACCAGATTTCCAAAAAGTTCTTACCTTGGGAGCTAGGTACCCCTCCTCTGGGTACTCATTATATCCTTACTGATTGTTGGTCACTCCCCCCCCCACGTCCTCCCCTGGCCGAAATCAGTTTAAATGCCATCGAGTACCTGGGAGTTTGGGGAATAGGACCTACGTGCCATAGGTGAGAGTATGTTGGCTGTGGTCCGACTGATAATTACCCTAAGTTGTTAATGTCCGGGGGTAGTCCGGGGGGGGGGGGGTAGTTGTCTGGGGGTAGCTGTCCGGGGGTAGATGTCCGGGGGTAGTTGTCCTAGAGGTTGGTTGTCCTAGGGGTAGTTGTCTGGGGGTAGTTGTCTGGGGGGTAGTTGTCCTAGAGGGTGGTTGTCCTAGGGGGTAGTTGTCTGGAGGGTAATTGTCCCGGGGGGTAGTCAGCCTAGGGGGTGGTTGCCCTAGGGGGTAGTTGTCCTAGGGGGTAGTTGTCCTAGAGGGTGGTTATCCTAGGGGTGGTTATCCGGGGGGGGGGGGGTGGTTGTCCAGGGGGTAGGTGTCCTAGAACCGATCCAGAGTGGTCTCCGAACAATTTCAGTTTTGTTTCCGAAAGAGCAAACTTTGGGCAATTTGCATAATTTGCATAGATCCAAAATAGCCGCCATTTAGCAATACTTAAACCTAACCTATGAACGACATGTCCGATACTGATATATGATACAGCTATTTAGGGGTTTTGATGCACGTAGATTCCATTTATAATGTTATTTTTGCAATTTAATGTCAGGTTCAGGTACTAAAGATGAGGTTAAGGTCAAATTAGTAATCTGTTGACGACGGAAAGTGGATATGTTACAGTTAAAATCATTAGCAGGTCCAATGTATAGAATGATGCAAGTGAATGGGTTTTGGGGTGTTTGGAATTAATCTATGGATCATTTATTTATTGAAATTTCCGGTCAGTATCAGTCGGAAAGTTCTTTTCTAGGTTCATAAAATGTCAAGTCGACTATATTCAACAGCTGCTGTTATACATGTACAAAATATTGTAATGGCTGTTCAAAGTGAGCACGTATGTTTGTGCCGCTCATTTCGAGAGCGGGGTCATTTTGAAAGGATCCGCGGGGTAACTCGGCACTACGCGAGGGATATTTCGGACTCGGCGCGAAACCAAGTTTGCAAGAGAGCTGAATTGATCGCAAATACTCGTCTGAATTTCTGGCCTACTCGTGGAATAAGTCCCCTCTCATTCAGTGTGTACGCACACACTTGCGTGTTATGTCTATTGAGGGGGAATGAATCAATGAAGTCCCCGAAGGCATTGCACGCAATAAACCGATAGTGTGCGGAGTGAATAAGGGGGAGCTATTCCACGATATCGCCGAATTTCTGCACTTAGTGACCTTTAAAAACAACATTTTATAAGATAAGTTTATTAGAATGTGTAAAATAATTACCGAAGAGATAATGATAAAACTTTATGAGGTGAAATTCTACAAAACATGACAAGTAAGGTTATAAAGGTCTAGTGGAAGCGTACACTTCGTTGCACGCGATGCCATATCTACCCCAGTGTCGAGCTACCCCGACCCCCTTAGACCAGGAGCCTGTCCCGAAATAGTCACCCCATTTTACATATGAGATTTAACCCCTTAAAGTTGCTAAGACCATCCATGTCATTCACAAAAAGTTTGTCAGCTCGAACGAAGCCGCCGGGTTTGGCCCCCAGAGCCCCCCAAAGGGGCCCCAAAGTTGGGTTGATTTCAACCCATCTAACATATGCGCCCAACTTTGTCAGAAGGAAGGTGTATGACTGACTATACATTACCAAAACACCAAAACTGACAAAATTTTCCGTCGGGATGGGTTGTCAGACCGCCCCTAATAATATTTTTGCAAATTTTTCTCCTCAAGGCCCATGGACCAAATTTTGTCAGAAGGAAGAGTTACGTTACAAAAATATAAAAACTTACAAAAATTTCCATCGGGAAGTGGGTGTAACACGCCCCGGAAAAACACCAAAGTGCCCAAAATGCTCTGGATGTAGAGAAAAACCATTATTTTGGCTTTACAACCTTAATAACTCCAAAGTGTCTCATTCAATTCATGTAGAATTTACATAGTACGGTCTTTAGTGTTGTAACGTTCTTGGGGTGCAATGTGGTGTCAAATGATCATTTCAATAATAATTTATTAAAATGTGAAAATTGTAATGCTTTCTCAAAAGCAGTCAAATGATATTGTCAGGATTATGAAAACACATCCCAGGTCCCTCTGCGCCTGCTTGGCAAGGCATAATGGAGAGCTTGCAAGGTATTTCTGTAATTAACACATGAATGGTAGATTTCAGCATGGCAGCCACATAGCCCAGATACTTAACAAGATCCTCCATTATGTCTTGTCAAACAGGTGCAGATGGACCATGGGTGTGTTTACATAATCCTGACAATATCATTTGACTACTTTTGAGAAAACAATACAATTTTCACAGTTTAATAAATTATTATTGAAATGATCATTTGACACCAAATTTCACCCCAAGAAAGTTACAATACTCAAAATTATACTAGGTAATTTTGACATGAATTGAATGAGACACTTTGGAGTTATTAAGGTTGTAAAGCCAAAAAATGGTTTTCTCTACATCCAGAGCATTTTGGGCACTTTGGTGTTTTTCCGGGGCGTATTACACCCCTTCCCGATGAAATTTTTGTAAATTTGTATATTTTGGTAACGTACACTCATAACTCTTCTTTCTGACAAAATTTGGTCCATTGGCCTTAAGGGGGAAAAATTGCCCTAATTTTTAGGGGCGGTCTGACAACCCATCCCGACGGAAAATTTTGTCAGTTTTGGTGTTTTGGTAATGTATAGTCATACACCTTAATTCTGACAAAGTTGGGCGCATATGTTTAATAGATGGGTTGAAATCGACCCGACTTTGGGGCCCCTTTTGGGGGCTCTGGGGGAAAAACCTGGCGGCTTCGTTCGAGCTGACTAGCTTTTTGTGAATGACATGGACAGTCTAAGTAACCTTAAGGGGTCAGATCTCATATGTAAACTGGGGTGACTATTTCGGGACCGTATCCGGACACCTACCCCCTGGACAACCACCGCCCGGACCACCCCTAGGATAACCACCCTCTAGGACAACTACCCCCTAGGACAACTACCCCCTAGGGCAACCACCCTCTAGGACATCTCCTTGACAACTACCACCTAAGGTAACTACCACCGAAATAACTACCCCCGGACAATAACGACTTAGGGTAATTATCATTCAGACAACAACCAACATACTCTCACCCATGGCATGTAGGTCAACTATCCCCCAAAACAGTTACAACTCTCAGATAATCAACGGCATTTAAACT
The DNA here is from genome assembly GCA_025618425.1 of Heliocidaris tuberculata. Lineage (NCBI taxonomy): Eukaryota > Metazoa > Echinodermata > Echinoidea > Camarodonta > Echinometridae > Heliocidaris > Heliocidaris tuberculata. Next base: position 20,555,801 of record CM046850.1, on the reverse strand, counting down.
GATTTCGGCCAAAAGAGGACGTGGAGGTGGGGGAGGGGGGGGGGGGGTGACCAACAGTCAGTAAGGATATAATGAGTATCCGGAGGAGGGGGTATCTACCTCCCACGGTAAGAACATTTTGGAAATCTGGTTGTAATTAGAAGGATTTTGGTGGATAGTAATATTGAAATTCACCACACCACGAGAAAAATTATTTGATGGCAGTTGAATGTGTCTATACCCTTGAGCACTGGGGGGGGGGGGGGGTGGGGGGGGGGGGGGGGAGATTTCCCCTGGTATTACATTTTTGTTTTGAAATTTGGGTGTTTAAACTCGCTTTTTGATGGTGCATTGCACTGTTGAATTTTTCCATAAAATTTGGGCAAAAAATACCGCGATCGTTTTTTTTTTTTTCAAAGGTAACTTTCTGCGAAGTTCTATGATATATTCAATATTAAATACCAACTGTGAAGGGTATAAGAAGTTGCTCTCCAACCTCTTATACCCTTCACAGTTGGTATTTGCTCTCCAAAGTAAGATCTTCTGTAAATTTTGGGGTTATAACCAAGGGTTTGGGTGAGTATAAGTAGGCCTATGCATTTTCACGAAATAATAAATCCAATATCTTGCCGTGTTTCCTACTAAAAAGGGGAACAATAAAATAACAATCTACAACGGTCTGCGAGTAAAATTCAGACAGAATCCATGGCCCAAAATGATAATTATAACTGTCACGTGTACAGCGCATAATGTGTGCGCTTTAGAGCTATCCACGATTATTACAATACCAACAAATATCTCTTTTGATTCTTCTTAATTTCATTTTCAATTTCATTTCATTTAATCAGTTCTGCATAGAAATACAAGTACGTAGTATACAGTCTACATAATATGATCATGGGGGGGGGGGGGGTGGTATTTCCAACAGAACTTAGAGCTCCAAGATAAGCAGAAGCTTGACGCCTTGAGAGCCCTTACAATTTAAAGGGTACCTGAGGCCTGAAAAAATAATTTGTGTATAGTTAGCTTACACAAAATCAACCCCAGAAAACTTAACACGACATTCAACGGTGACAGGATACAGGAGATATTGATTTTTGAAAATAAAATACCCCAAAAAATTAATATAAATAAGACTTGAGCAAAGACTAGTCGATCGATCACGATAGCTCACCTAACGATGTATCGATTCAGGAACGTCTTCACTTTCAATTTTCGATTCGATAAATGAATTTTGCGACTTAGTTCTAATTTATTTGTTGTTTCATTTGGTCTGCAGATTCTTTGTAATTTATGCGCCGAAGCAATTTTCTATTCGATTTAAACGTTTTGCGTTGAATACTTCATCCATTTGATGTTTTATTTGGGTTGTATATTATTCCTAAGTTAAGCGCCAAATCAATTTTTGATTCGATAAATGTATCTTGCGTCATAGTTCTAATTTGTTTGTTGTTTCATTGGTCGGTATATTCTTTGTAATTTATGCGCCAAACCATTGTTATATTCGACTTAAATTTTTTTTTGTTGAATACTTGATTCATTTGTTGTTTTATTTGGTTTGTAGATTCTCTATAAATTAAGCACCAACTTATATTTTTCATTTCGATAAAAACATTTTGCGTTGTATACTTCATTTATTTCATATTTTATTTGGGTTGTATATTATCCCTAAGTTAAGCGCCAAATCAATTTTCGATTCGATATATGTATTTTGCGTCCTATTTCTAATTTATTTGTTGTTTCGCTTGGTCTGTAGATTCTTTGTAATTTATGCGCCGAACCAATTTTCTTATCGATATAAAAATTGTGCGTTGTATACTTCATCCATTTCATGTTTTATTTGGGTTGTATATTATCCATTAGTTACGCGCCAAATCAATTTCCAATCTATAAAAAAACATTTTGCGTTGTATACTTCATTCATTTATTATTTGGGTTGTATATTATCCCTTAATTAAGCACTAATTCAGTTTTCGATTCGATATAATATGTATTTTACGTCCTATTTATAATTTATTTGTTGTTTCGCTTGGTCTGTAGATTCTTTGTAATTTATGCGCCGAACCAATTTTCTATTCGATATAAAAATGTGCGTTGTATACTTCATCCATTTATCTTTAATTTGGGTTGTAGATTCTTCATAAATTACGCGCCAACTTATAATTTTCATTTCGATAAAAACATTTTGCGTCGTTTACTTCATTCATAATTTGTTTTATTTGAGTTGTATCCCTAAGTTAAGCGCCAAATCAATTTTCGATTCAATAAATATATTTTGCGTCTTATTGTTAATTTATTTATTGTTTCGCTTGGTCTGTAGATTCTTTGTAATTTATGCGCCGAACCAATTTGCTATTCGATAAAAATATTTTGCGTTGTATACTTCATTCATTTTATATTTTATTTGGGTTGTATATTATTCCTATGTTAAGCGCCAAATCAATTTTCGATTCGATAAATATATTTTGCGTCTTTAATAGTTCTAATTTATTTGTTGTTTCGCTTGGTCTGTAGATTCTTTGTAATTTATGCGCCGAACCAATTTTCTATTCGATAAAAAAAATTTGCGTTGTATACTTCACTTCATATTTTATTTGGGTTGTATATTATCCCTAAGTTAAGCGCCAAATCAATTTCCAATCGATAAAAAAAAAATTGCGTTGTATACTTCATTCATATCATATATTATTTGGGTTGTATATTATCCCTTAAGCGCTAATTCAATTTTCGATTCGATATACGTATTTTGCGTCTTATTTCTAATTTATTTGTTGTTTCATTTGGTCTGTAGATTCTTTGTAATTTATGCGCCGAACCAATTTTATATTCGATATAAAAAAATGTACGTTGTATACTTCATCCATTTCATCTTTTATTTGGGTCGTAGATTCTTCATAAATTACGCGCCAACTTATAATTTTCATTTCGACAAAAACATTTTGCGTCGTATACTTCATTCATTTTGTTTTATCTTAGTTGTATCCCTATGTTAAGCGCCAAATCAATTTTCGATTCGATAAATGTATTTTGCGTCTTAGTTCTAATTTATTTGTTGTTTCATTTGGTCTGTAGATTCTTTGTAATTTATGCGCCGAATTAATTTTCTATTCGATGTTAACATTTTTGGTTTGTATACTTCATTCATTTGTTGTTTAATTTGGGGTATAGAATCCCCGTAAGTTACGCCCAAAATCAATTTTTGATTCTTTAAAAACATTCTTCGTCGTATGACTTCATTCATTTGTTGTTTTATCTGGGTTGTAGATTATCCATAAGTTACGCTCCAAATCAATTTCCAATTGGATAAAAACATTTTGCGTTGTATCCTTTATTTATTTGTTGTTTCATTAGGGTTGAATATTATCCGTAAGTTCCGCCCCAAATCAATTTTCGAGTGTTTGTCAGCCCCGGCGCTGTACATAGCAGAAGACAACGCGATAATGCGATCGCGATAATTCCACTATCGCGTCTTGGCTTTCGCCTAACGTGCACACATAAAAAAAACGCACACGCATAGAAAACTGCTCGCGCGGAACTCAACTGGAGTTGAGTTCCGCGCGTCGTTCGTTCACGCTGTCCTTTATTCTCTTCAAACTCCTTAACCGCTAACCTGTAGAATGCCGGGTAAAGTTATTTGGGGTTAATTTTATACATTCTAACTGTATACAAATTATTTTTTTTACCTCAGAGACCCTTTAAATAAAATCTTACTACGGGGGAGTAGGTGGGGTCCTGGTGATGCAGAACAGCAAGGCGAAAGGGAGAAAGGTGGATAGGGACTGAAGAGACTATTAATCAGTAACGAACACGATAAAAACTACTTTCGAAAAATAAACTCAAGGGCAATTTCAAAGGCCTATTGTACTGCCCATAGAAATCAGGTTCAGACTACGTAATACGCCATTGTAATGTTCGCACATTTCTAAAGGTGATAGACAAGGCTATTGAAATTGCCTTCAGTTGATTTTTCGAAAGTAGTTTTTATCATGTTAACTATTAATAATAATAGTTACTGAAATAATACACAGAAAGTGAAACATACAAAAAAAGCATTAATTCCGGGAAATTATGTCGTGTGTGAACATGATTTTGTTTTCTTTTTCAATTAACTTTCCCAATTTTTTCTTAGTGTCAGGTATTTTAATACAGGATTTTGTCGAATTTTGCCCAAGTTTACTGAAATTTTTGCCGAAATTTGTCAGAACTTTGCCCATTTCTTTCTTCCAAAAATAGGGGGCACAGTGCCCCCTGCCCCAATGCCAATGAACTAAGTGTGTCAAATTGTTTTGTTTCGTAATAATGTTAAGTGTCTCAAAAGTGTAAAGATCTGATTAATCTCTCCGTGATTATGATAGCGTCTTTGATGGAATAAATGTTTCAAAAGTCATTTATGCTAGTATTCATAAAATTCTTGATGGTGAAAAGGCATAAATTTCCGAACATTGTGTTTTAGGTTGCTTTGTCATCCGTCTTGTTTTCCGTCCCGTCCCCCTTAATTGCTGACCATGCAAAACGTCCAATACAGTGCGTCCACAAAAAAGTTAACAGTTGGAAAAAGTCTCCCCAAATCAAAATTTCAGAATATTTTCCATAAATTTTCATTCCTGTTGATAGCTTAGGGTCTCTCCTATGCAATGACACCAAAAATCTGACTTATTATTAAGCTTGAGTGATCAAAAGCAAATTTTGTGAAAAGGTGCAAAATTCAGACTTGACAAGAATTGATTTTTTCCTGGCTTGTATGAACGAAGTTAAGAACAGTTTAAAATTGACAGTTGAAAAAAGTCTTTCCATTTAAATATTTCAAAATATTATCAGGAAATTTTCATACCTGTGGAAAGCTTAGGGTCTCTTCTATCAAATGACACCAAAATATCTCACAATATTTTACGCTTGAGTGAACAAAAGCCAATTTTTGTGAAAGGGTGCAAAATAAAAAAAAAAGCTTAAAATATTATATTCTGATCATTAAAAGACAATTTATGAAAGAACCGACTTTGTTCACTGTATGTCCTGATATATCCCATCAAGAAATTATTGTTAAGTGAGCAAGCCTGGTGGAATTAAAAGACTCACCAAAAGTAACATTTTGAAACACTCAACAGTTAATTGCTCACTCAAGCATAGAGTACCGGCGGGATGTGTAAAGACATACACAGAACAAAGCCTGTTATTTCATAAATTGCCTTTTATTGACCAGAATATGGAAATTTCTAAGCCTTTTCATGACTCAGCTGATACCAGCCAGAGCCATATCAGTTCTTGTCAAGTCTGGATTTTGTACCCTTTCACAAAATTGGCCTTTGCTCACTCAAGCGTAGAATATTGGTTGATATTTTGGTGTTATTTGATAGAAGAGACCCTAAGCTATGCACAGGTATGAAAATTTCCTTAGAATAGTTTGAAATATCTATTTGGGTAGACTTCTTCCAACTGCTAACTTTTTTTGGGGACGCACTGTAGAGAGTTGATATTGCATATGGGAATATCTGCCTTCATGCACTGGAGAAATCTAAAGTAATATTTTACAATTAAGAGTACTAGTAACACCATCGTATTCAGTGTGCTGTTAGTGGTACTTCCATTTCAGCCAGCGAGCGTAGCGAGCAAGCAAAAAACAAAACAAAACAAAACAAAACAAAACAAAACAACAACGCTTTTTTAAAATGATAGTTTGTATACATAAACTGTTTTTTGGGTTTTTTTTTTTTTTTAATGTGATAAACTAGGTTTTATTGTGGAGTAGGAACAATTAAGCGAGCAAGCATGAGCGAAACAAACACTTCTCTTTTGGTATATTATCTGGGTTTTATTGTTCCAGGTCGGGGCAGAAATTGTTCTAAAGGCATAGCGAACGAGCACAATCTTGTTCAATGTGATGTTAAGTCCAATTTGGGGGACTTTTCCTAGAGGGTGGTTGTCCTGGGGGTAGTTGTCTGGGGGTAGTTAGTTGTCCTAGAGGGTGGTTGTCCTAGAGGGTGGTTGCTCTAGGGGTAGTTGTCCGGGGGTAGTTGTCCTAGAGGGTGGTTGTCCTAGGGCCTGGGTTCTTAATTATTTTGTTACGAGGGCCAGAAATATTCTTGAAATTACGTCGCGGGCCACAGAGCATGATATATACATACAAAGACGCATGGGACTCACGAATCTTCCCCGAATACATTGTGTATTAGCTTTCTGTTTTTGTTTGTTTGTTTGTTTGTTTTTTTTTTATTTATTATTATTATCATTCAGCGAGCGAGCGAAGCTTGCGAGCAAAAAAAATTGACACTTTAGAATTGTGAAAATGTAATTTCGTCGTCAAAATGTGCTAATCTAGATTAGATATAAAAAATTACAAAGAGACCATTTCACTGCCCAAAAATGAAATGGTGGGTGCCCGAATGCAGGAAAATTTTTGATATTCTCGGGGGAGAGGGCTCCAGGCCCCATCCCCCGCCACAGACGTTAATGCATAAATACCCGAATAGCTCATCTAAGGACGGTTAAACGATTTTAGAATACACCCTCCTTATTTTTTCTTTGTTTGATTAAAAAAAAAAAAACCCAAACTATAATAATATGTGGTAGGGCAGGAAACAGATAAATATGATACGCTATTTGCGGGCGAGCAAAAAATTTGATACTTTAATTACCAATAGTTAAGATGATATATTATGTATCAACATAGTTCTTAAAACAAGATTTTTTTCTTCTTACTCAGATATTTTTGGCGGGCCGCATGAAATTGTTTCGCGGGCCACAAGTGGCCCGTGGGCCGCACTTTAAGAACAGGGGTCCTAGGGGGTAGTTGTCTGGGGGTAGTTGTCCAGGGGGCACCTGTCCTAGAGGGTAGTTGTCTGGGGGTAGTTGTCCGGGGGTAGTTGTCCTAGAGGATGGTTGTCCTAGGGGGTAGTTGTCTTGGGGGTAGTTGCCCGGGGGGTAGTTGTCCGGGGGGTAGTTGCCCTAGAGGGTGGTTATCCGGGGGCGGTTGTCCAGGGGGTAGGTGTCCTAGAACCTTTCGGGACAGGCTCCCAGACTACCTATTATGTAAGGGTACTGGTGAGTGAAATAGCGGGGGTGTTGCTTCTAGCGTTTGAGATCGGAAAGAAGTGCAGATGTTTTTGTATGAGACAAAGAATTTTGCATGAAATGTGAAAAAGAGATGTGATATACATCTTATAGACCATGTTAAACACGGTACAATGACAGACATTACTTCAGGAAGAAATCTATAAGAAATAGTTTAAAAAGATAAAATTTTATAATGAAACTATGCTATGATATATCATAATAATAATAATAATAATTATAACATTTATATAGCGCTTTATACTGGTGTTTCTAAGCGCACAGTATTCTTGCTATTAATAGAGTAACCTGAATTATTATTCAATCAAATTGAATTAATATTCATATTTGAGGGGGAAAAAAAAAAAAAAAAAAAAAAAAAAAAAAAAAAAAAAAAAGGAAAATGATGTGCACCTCCATAAGTGTAGACCAACCCACAGCTGAGTGGAGAAAACTAAGCATTAAAAAGATGGGTTTTGAGTAAAGTCTTAAATTGTTCAAGGGAGTTGGCATTGTGGATATATGAGGGTAATCGATTCCAAAGGCATGGGGCAATTACAGAAAAGGCTCGATCACCATAATTGGTATTAGTTCGGGGTCCGCGGGTAAGCTGCAAGGTTGTTGAAGAACGAAGAGGTCGGAGAGAACTAGAGGAGCGAAGGGAGATGAGATCAGAAAGATATACAGGAGACAGGCCATTAATAATCTTATAGGTTATTAGAAGAATTTTGAAAATGATGCGCTGGCGTATTGGAAGCCAGTGCAATGAGCGAAGAATTGGTGTTATATGTTCACATTTTTTTGACAGGGTAACAAGCCTTGCAGCAGTATTCTGAATTCTTTGTAGTGGACGAAGATGGGATTGTGGGATTCCGGAAAAGGTAGAGTTGCAGTAATCAAGATGAGCAGATACAAAGGCATGGGTTAGTTTAGCAGCTGTGGGTTGGTCGAGTAGCTTCCTAATTTTTCCTATCTTGTGAATACCAAATGAGGCAGACCTGCAGACATTTTTGATGTGTTGTTGGAAAGTGAGATTCCTATCCACTGTGACCCCAAGGTCACGTACCCAATCATTACACTTTAGAGTGCTGGTGTTTCTGTTATCTGAACCGAATAACATTGGAAATGATTCTGTTTTTCTGTGTTTTGAGAACAAGTGGATCATTTCTGATTTCGTTTCATTAAGACAAAGCTTATTATCATGCGACCAGGCTTTTATGTCCTGAAGACATCTGCTGAGCTTCAGTGCAGCATCATCCTTCCCAGTAGGCTTGAGAATGATGTAAATTTGTGTGTCATCTGCATACATTGCGTGGCGAATGTCCTGGTGAGAGTCAATACATCTTGACAGAGGGCTTGTGTACATTATGAAGAGGAGAGGGCCGACTACCGAACCTTGCGGAACGCCGCAGACCAATGGGAAAGGTGCCGATGTGGTGCCATCGATGATGACTTGTTGTCTTCGATTGTGTAGGTACGACCGGATCCAATCAAGAACAGTCCCAGAAATACCAAAGTCATTTTCCAGACGACGCAGCAACAATCCATGATCGATGGTATCGAAGGCAGCTGTGTAGTCAAGGAGAATAAGCACCGCCTCCTCGCCCCTGTCAATGGCCAGGAGAATATCGTTGAAGACTTTCACCAGGGCAGTCTCAGTGGAATGGTGATTCCGATAAGCCGACTGATGAACTGGAAGCATGCCGAAACCTTCAAGGTGATCCTTCAGCTGCGAAGTCACAACCTTTTCTAAAACCTTGCCAATGAAAGGCAGATTAGCAATGGGCCTGTAGTTGACAAGATTATTGTGATCAAGGCTCGGCTTTTTTAGAAGAGGAAGTAGAAGTGATGTTTTCATACCATCAGGGACACAACCAGATGACAAGGATAAATTGATAAACCTTGTGATGGTCGGAATTAGTTCGTCGAGACAGTCCTTTAGAAGCCATGTAGGAATCGGGTCAGAGTTGCAGTGTTTTGATGGCAGAGAACGGATGAGCTTCTGGATGTCTGAATCGTTGACGTGACAGAAGTCTGAGAAGCTATGTTGAGATGGAGTCGGAGAAGATGCAGTTGCTGGATCTGAAACTGATGAATTGAAGGAAGATATCACAGTTGATACCTTTTCGCTGAAGAATTCGGCAAACTGATTGGCGAGGTTCTGAGCCGAAGAGTGGTCTGGTAGGCTAGTAGACTGATCTGGCGATGAAAGTGACCGAACAATGCTGAATAGCTGTTTAGTGTCCGACTCTGCAATGAGGTTTCTGAAATACGAAGACTTGGCATTAACTATACACTCATAGTAGGACTCACATTCTCTGCGATACTGTTCCCTATCAGCACAAAGTCCAGACTTGATCATGCGGCGTTCCGCCCGTCGCCTTCGCCTCTTTGCTTCCGAGATGTCATCGGTGAACCAAGGTGATTTTGGTCTAATCGTGACAGTTTTAACTTGAAGGGGGGCATGTCTATCAATCAGAGACCTTAGGCAGGTGTTATAATGATCAAAGGCCTCAGAAGGACATGTCAGTTCGGAAGGTGGGCGAAACATGGCCCTAATGTCATTCTGGAATGTGTCCAAGACGATGCTGCGGAATTTTCTGGTGGAAACTCTGTTCTTGGGGTTTCGCAGGGAAGGAAGCTTCATTGTAGCAACAATAGCAGAATGATCAGAGGGCAGTGAAGACAAAACATTAACATTAACTACATCTTTGGAGTCCCTAGTAAATAAAAGATCGAGAGTATGTCCTGCAAGGTGGGTGGGACTGCAGACATGCTGCTTAAACCCAAGGGATTCAACTGCATTCATAAATGACTTAGCAAAGTTATCATTACGATCATCAATGTGAACATTAAAATCACCTAAGAGTATGGGAAAGTGGTCACTTATAACGGCACCCTCAAGAAGAGTTACAAACTCCTCACGGAAAACACTGTTACTCAAAGATGGAGGATGATATATGCAGTACATCCTAACAACAGAAGATGAGGTAAGATTCAGTGTGATATCAAATAATTCAAAGGAAGAGAAATCTCCATTAGGATTTACAGAACAGCGGCTTGTGGATTTAAATAGAACAAAAATACCTCCACCCCTAGAAGACAAGCGGGGTTGATGAATAAAACGATAATTTGGCAAGCATGATTTCAAATCAGAAAGAATGAGACCATCCCTGTTTCTATCCGCAGAAAGCCAAGATTCCGTAATGACTAACACATCAAGATTTTTCTCCATAACAAGATCAATAACTGCATGTGTTTTATTGGTCAAGGATCGTGCATTCCAAAGACCAAGTCTAAGGCCAGAGGAAGGTGTGGGAGAGTATTGCGATCTGGGGACATTGCGCCTTCGTCCGCGATGAGTTCGAGGTCGGCGACCGATGCCCAGATCGCACACTCTGCTCCACACCTGCTGAGGTAACAAAGAATGAGGTTGAATGTTCAGCTGACGTAAAGTATTTACATCGTAACAAATACGGCCTGGTGCATGATCAGTTGATAAAGAGCAATTAACATCAGGTTGAGAGTTACATGTATGATATCTATCATTCTGAGGGCCCGGGTTTGTCTGGATATCACCCCCCAGTAAAATACAAACTTGGAAACTAGCTGTGGCATTACCGTAATACAGAACATGTTTGCCACAATACTTCACATTAACTTTCTCAAAGTGTGTAGGCCTATTGAAACGCCATTTACTACCAACACAGGGTTGTTCACTATCACTGTTATTGTATACAGAGGCAACTAGTATGGTACAAAAGAACACTATCAGAAGTCTGAAACACTCCATTGTGACAGTGAAATTCTTTTAGGTGGTTAACACAAAAGACAAATGCAAAGTCACGGCTTACTCAAAAAACACAAAGGAATACTAAGAGCCACTCGAGCAGAGCATTCAATAGGTACTGTGTACAGAAAAGTGAATGCATATGGCAGCACATTAGAAATCAGGTACAGGCAAAAGGTAGGTACAATAAATCAAACATTAAATACATGTATATGATAATCTTACCACCTTACTGTCTTGAAAACGTCTACACGACTTCTTGACCAATAAGATATCACTAATCAACAATAAATCTTACAAATAAGCAAAAATAACAGTTGAAATCAAACAAAAATGTGGAGCCTAAAGTGAAAGTGGCTACCCCTATGGAGGCGCACAAAAAAAAAAAAAAAAAAAAAAAAAAAAAAATATTCATAGGAATTACTTGTGCCATAATTTGATTTTTTTTTCCAGTGGAAACTGGAAAATTAACCTGTGAATGGAGCTTAAACAGTGATGAACTGAAGTTTATAGACTTTGAGTGAATGTATGTAAATATAGGCTACGGATAAATTACTTCGACCTGACATTCATTCGACTGATTTTATCTCCTCAAAGATAGGATCTGAAACAATTATTTTGGGAAAAACTTTGAATCCTCCGAAATGAAATTATGAATGCGTCTCCCGTTTAGAAATTTCGCCGCTCGCCGCTACACTCGTTGTGTAGTTAACAAACATACGTGACTCTGATAGAATGTTATATTTGTTTGAATATTTAGGCACTTTGAATTTCGTAAAATTGTGTTTGATTTGATTTGAATCAAGTACATGGGGATGAATAATAACAGAGTATTAATTTTTAAATCAAGTACATCGGGGTGAATATTAACAGAGTAGTAATTTGTTAATCAAGTATATCGGGGTGAATAGCAACAGAGTATTAATTTTTAAATCAAGTAGATCGGGGTGAATAGCAACAAAGTAGTAAATGTTTTAGTCAAGTGCATCGGGGTGAATAGCACTAGAGAAGTTAGTTATGAAATATATATATCCTTCAAAATGTTACTTGCATACCGAGATCCTCAACTTTGTGGAGAGAAATGGAACTTTTAAGGACAAAGACACATCTTCAATTTATTTACAGGCATGAAAACGGCATTGTATGCTAATAAAACAAGAATATTTGTGGTTCGTTCCTTACTTTTTAAAGATTTCATATGTTTGACCACTAGTGTATTTTGAAGGGGGGGGGGGGGGGGGCAAGATGGGCAGTTTGCCCCCTCTTACAGATTTTCAATTCAATAATGGTTTTTATTAAAAAACAATGCCTTGCAGCCAAAAGCTGAATTGCGCATGTTTTACTTTGTTGTGAATACATAATAATACATAATACATTTTGTAAGCACAATTATACAATTTGTAAGTACGATTATTTCACATTAAAACATACAAACCATTATACAGCATTAAAATATCAATTTTGATGGCATTTACATGATAGATTAGACCCCAAAACATGTGGAGAATATTATTAGCGTTTAAGAATTGTCTATACAGGTAAAAAGTATTAATCAATAATAGGAAATTAAGAATTGTAAATACATTGTTAAATATAGAGCTAAAATTAGTAATTGTAATTATCATGATTATTTAAAAGATAAATCTACACTCTTACCATGTTTATTTTTTCAGGATGACTATTTCAGTAGTATTGCACCAGTACATTTTAATGCACACATGGGTTATGGAATAAATTAGATTCAAATAAACAATGATCATTATATAAATATGCAAGTATATTAAATTATTCACTATTGAGCAAGTCTGTTGTATATGGCAAAGGGCTCTTTTTAAACCTGCTTGTTTTGCACTTGTGCTGGGTGTACTTTTTTGGGTTTCTCAACTGACAGTGGCATTCTTGCTTTTTCACAAGCCATTTTGATGCAAATGGGCTCGTTTCAACCATGATAGAAAAAACCCCCAAACAAACCTGATTCTTTTAATCATTAAGGAGAAATTATTTCAAAGTATTTGAAATAAATATGTAACAAATTGCTCTTAAATAAAGAATAATCTCTCAATTTGTTTCTAGCTCGGTCACAATTTGATCTCGCAAAACATTTTTTTAGAAGACAACCGTCAGAAAGGTTAAGGGCATGAGCCAAGCAAAACAGAATTAATTTGAACGCCTCTCCTATATTATCTTCTATATTATGAATTGACAAAAAGTCTGAAATGTCGTCAATGTTATAAATCAATAGCTTATGCATGAATTGTAAAGAATGAAACCTGTTCAAACACTTCCAATCAAACCGCCACGAGGTTTAAAAGTTTTCTCGCTCACTTCGCTCGCAAATATCTATGACTGGTTGTAATGTTGCTAATGACACTACAATGGATAAAAAAAATACAATCAAATCAAACCCCTGAAGCAAATGTGCACAAGCCTTTGACAAAATGATATTAGAGTTATTTGGTAATAGGCCAGGAGCCTGTCCCGAAATAGTCACCCCATTGTACCCATAAGATTTGACCCCTTAAAATTACTTAGACCTTCTAAGTCATTGACAAAAAGGTTGTCAGCCTGACCTTAGCCGTCGGGTTTAACCCCCGAGCCCCCCCCCCCAAAGAGCCCAAAGTCGGGTCGATTTAACTCCATCTCCCCCATCCCATGCACCAAACTTTGTCAGTAGGAAGTAGGCAGTAGGCAGTAGGAAGTATGACTGGATATAACAAAACACAAAAAACTGACAAAAATTTCAGTTGGGATGGGGAGTCAGACGGCCCCTAAAAATTGGGGGTACATTTCCCCCCTTGAAGCCCATGGACCAAAATTTGTCAGAAGAAAGAGCTACGGATGTACATTCCAGAAATCTAAAACTGAAAAAAAATTTCCATCAGGAAGGGGATGTCAGATCCCCTAAATCAAACACACCAAAGTGCCCTGTGACAACGCTTTGCCCCCCCCCCCCAAGACATAATAGAAGAGCTTGTCATGCATCTGTGTTATGTGCCTGACAGGCTGAAATGTACTATTCATGTCTCAATTACACTCTTCATTTTGCATTTATTTATTTATTTTTTTATTCATTTTTTTTTGGTACTGGGGGGGGGGGGTGGATGAGCCGTCACAACTCCCCCCCCGGCCGTGACAAGAAATAGCCGCTGCTGAAGATAGATTAAATAACTAGAACTATAAGTCCACGTAATCCATCTCCAATTTAATTTTACGTATACGAAAGTGGTCAGCTGTCTTTAGTGTTGTATCAGGGATAATTAATGTTGCGGCAAGCACTGAAATCGAACTTTTGTCCAAACATCTGAAACGCATATAGATTCAAGCACACAATTATAATATTTGTGCGATTTCACATGCATTGTCAAGCTTAACCAATATACGACTAAAAACGGTCTATTTATTATGCAATTTAGTCTGGGTCGTTGGTTCCTTGGCGAAACTGAACAGAACAAAAACACATGTGAAGAAGGAAACCCAATCTTTGATTATTCACTTTTTACTATTAAAATTTAACAACAATAAGAGACTACACCCTCAATTACTGGCTCAAGATGTTAGCAAAATTAAAATGTTACACAATCAACCCTCTGTGGAACAATGGTTGGCCATCTCCCACTGTTTTTGAATTCCCTTTTTTTGGTCATTAACATGGCTGAGAGATTCAATATAGTTATCACATTTTCATGTTTATGTACGGTATTGCGCCTAGGAATCATAATCATTGTAATGCAGTCGCGTATCCAGAAATCGATAAACAGGGGGCGGAATCCTCTCCATACCGAAAAGGTGTGTGTGTGTGTGTGTGGGGGGGGGGGGGGATACACACCGGCTTTATCCTATTCTTGATACGCCACTGTCATGACTATTATTCTTACTTCGCTTACCTCGGAAACAGTAATTTTGTCTGTACCTTCTTTTGATTCAGATGCAGGGAGTACCAATATGTACGTCAGAAAAACAGTGCTACCAACTGCGTCTAGGTAAGATCTCCTTTCATAAAATACACTTGTGTATCAAACTATGTCGTTATTATTCACAACTTAAAAATATATCTTCTTAGACCACCTTTCAGAATTGGAAACCAAAATATCATTTTACTATGATAATTATTTCTTTTAAAGGGATTCGGTAACTTTGTGGAGGCTTGATTTAATAAACAGTTGAATTTTGATATCTGTCTTGTATAATGATGTTCAGAAGGATAAATAAATAGCCAGGCATAGAAAGGTTTTCAAATATATAATGCTATTATAAAGATATCTATGACTGAATACTCCCATTTACGAAAGCGTATGGCCATATGCTTTAGTCTAACACTGAGTCTATGGGGGAAAATGAGTCTGGCATTTCCGGTCACTTGCATATGTTTACTTTTGTGAAGCACTTGATGATTTTGAAGTGCTTTTTTTCCCCTGGGCTTCATTTTTACACCATATTACATACACTGATAGCATGTAAGGCCAGGCAGCTCAAATTTTATCAAGCCTCTACAAAGTTACCAAATCACTTTAAAGAAAGGGAGCTTTGGCTCTGAATTAAAGATATAATTGACAAAATACTAATATATTTGTTCATGTTAGTAAGTAAATGTGGGCAAAAATTGTTTTAAGAAAATTTAGATATGAAGCGTTCAACGTTCAAAATCCAGACTTTAACTTCCTACAAAACAGCGCCAACAATATCGCCAAACACGTTGATTTGATTTGAATTTATTCAGACATTATAAAAACATGTCTCGGGGTAAACAAAAAAGGTTTGACCAACCCATACAAGTCTGTTTCCCGGATATAAACAACAAGTAGATTCAATATCATAAACATATTGCACAAGGTATTATTTTAAAAAATATAAACGAAGACAATAGTGATGCACGTTGGTGCACACGAGGCATTATTCCACTGCCGTCAATTACGCCAGTGTTCAATCCAATAAAATTTATGACACAGTTAACAGTTAGCAAAAGGCCCCTAGATATAATGACGGCTGATCCCGAGTTGTCACACAAATATTTCTGTAGACACTCATTGGTTTGTATAGATTGTTACACCAGTGTTCCGTTGAAAGTTGATTTTCGCACCTTCTAAATCCCGGCTCACACTATAGGCATCATTTTGATTGCATCAGAACCTGCGCTAATCGAGCCTGTGATGGCAATGAACCCATAGGATATCACTCTTTTATGACGCGCGAAAGACGTAAAAGTCACTGACGCGGTCGTAACGTCAGCAAATGACGCCTCCTGTATGCCGGGCTGTATACTTTTATTAACTGGCGTATGGGTTCATTGCCATCACAGGCTCGATTAGCGCAGGTTCTGACGCAATCAAAATGATGCCTAGTGTGAGCCGGGATTTAGAAGGTGCGAAAATCAACTTTCAACGGAACACTGGTGTAACAATCTTTACAGACCGATGAGTGTCTACAGAATATTTGTGTGACAACTCGGGCGCAGCCGTCATTATATGTAGGGGCCTATTGCTAACTGTTAACTGTGTCATAACTTTTATTGGATTGAACACTGGCGTAATTGACGGAAGAAACGTTCCCTCTAAAACAAAAATTATGCACACAATTGCGTTCGTCTGCTCCCAGCAGGAAGGTTGGACATTTTAGCCCTGTCTTGCTTGTCGGAGATTTTTTCCTTAATATTTAGGCCTATGATTATATGAAAAATGTAAGAACCCTTATTTTCCAATTTGTTATCTATTTTTGCTTGTCAGATTTTTTTTTTTGAACTTGTGCCCCTTGCAAGAGAATCCCGTATCTGCCACGTTTTTTTGTTAGTATGATTAGTAGCTAATAGTAAGATGATGAAGTATTGCTGACCAGTGGTGTCCTATTACCAAAGAATCGTATTTCCGATCTGTATAGAATTATGATCAAGTTTTGGTAACAATTTTCTTTCATTCATTCAAAACTTTCTTTCATAATTAAAGTTTATTGCTTGTAAAGAACTGTAACAACCATAAACTTTGTACAAGTAACAGTATTTCTTCCTGATCACAGTTGGTAACATTGTAATTCAGATATTTTGAAAACGATTTTGTTTAGCAAGCTTCGAGAGAAATAACACCAAAGTACGTAGATATGATCACTGTAAATTGAAAACGGAACTGACGAAACACAAAAAATAACACACACACACACACACACCCACACACAAATAAACAGAAAAAAAAAAACATGCCCTTACTAAAATGCCTTCCTTTATCAAATCTAAAGGTTAACCTTTAGAATACTCTCATAAGAGAATGAATGAAAATTAATGAAGTCTCTTTTGCCTCTATCGAATATTACTACTACATGTACTTTGCACTGACCTGATTTTCTGTACAAATGCCTACAATATTACACAAGTATCACAATCGATGTGTCAAGAGCGTTATGTGAGTTTGATCAATTGCCTTGTACACCATCTGACTTTTGTTTTACTTTCTGAGGTCATAGAAGAATCATGAATTAACCATCAATTAAGATTACTTTTAATTCAGTTATCGAAACGTTGGAGTTGCATTGCACAATTTCAACGTTCATATTGGCCAAGTATTAACCAATTGACTACTGAATTCTGTTATTCCCCACAGGTTTAATACAGGAATCACCTGGGCCCCGTTGCATAAAAGTTACCTTAATGGTAACTCTACCATCAATGGTAACTACCATAGTAACATTGCTCAACAGCCAATCAACTTCAAGGTTTAAATGAAAGTTACTATTGATGGCAAAGTTACCATCAATGGTAAGTTTTATACAACGGGGCCCTGGTTCCAGTAGGCATATGTTAACAGCCAATTGAATACCTACTTATGGAAATGGATAGGGGGCAAAATGTTGAAAAGTACTGTATACCAATCAACTGGAAATCCCAAGAAGTTCGCACCATTAATAATAAAATACTATAGGTTTTCACGGCCAATTTCGCAACTTTGTCAGTCCAATTCATTTTACGAGCATTTAATTCAAACGATTTTCACCATGCCGTGCTGTTTTATCAGTTCAAATTAACACTCTTTTCATTCAAATTCATAGGTCACGCATGTATTTCATAAAGCCTTCGTTCAATTTAGCATCGCATGGTCACGTGATCACGCAACAAACACGTTCCTGCATTCGAATTCATATTGGAGCTTCCAATTTAGCGTGTTGAGCATTCTGTTAAAAAAAATTTCCCCAAACATTATTTGTAATATTTTTCTATTGTCCTGTATTATGTGTTTGACATGATATTTGCCATTCAAGATAGGGCCTACATGTTTTTGGTTATGGCGAATTTTGAAGATCCCATCGTTTGAGCGAATAAAGGTGTGGTCGTAGGTGTATATATTAAAACATGAAACAACTATAGGTCACAAGAAAAAAAGTTACAAATATAACTATTTTCTTTGTAATTGAGGACACACTAAAATAATGTTAGAAGTCTTTTTTTAGAAGAGCAGAAGACAAATGAAAGCCCTTTTACCGCTATTTCATGCAGGAGATGATAAAGAAAATATAACCTCATCTTTTAAGTAGATATAAAGAAGGGTTTAAAAAGTTACCATGTAATTGCCTAGAGTTAGATGAGAAAAAAAAAACCAAACCCATAAGGAAACGCTGGTTTTCTGACATTGTGTTGTCTACTCCTTCCTCGGGGGAGATTGTCGTCTATGCTTTATAGGTGCATGAATTTTTTTGTGCAAATGTTCTTTTTCAAATCAACCCTTCAGGTATATTCCCCATTTGCGTGGCTTTGGGAAATCTACAAAATACTGTCATCCTCTAAAATTTACAAGTAGCCTAATGCAGGACAATAAGGTCTACTATATTATGGACTCAAGAATGATATTAAATTCGAAATCAGCCTTATTTAGGGGGAATTATAAACAAAACAGGGGGGGGGGGGGTTAAAGGTAACAGATAGTTTTGGGAAGCCCTCAAAAACTTTTCGTGAGATTTCTTTGATTTTACTTAATAAAAAGCAGGGTACTAACATAACTAAGATGCTGTGAAGTTTTTTCCTCCTCAAGTGAAATATTTACTGAATGAGAGGTGAAAAGTAATAAAAATCCCTGGCCCCAAAAAGGGGGGATGTAAATTGAAACAACGGCCACACACACTACTCACATTAGGATTGCTGTGTGTATAGAATACGCTACACATAGTGCGAAGCGCTGGGTTTATTGTGCGGGGAACCTTCGCGTGGATATGGTTTTAGCGTGAGGCAGTGAAAAGCCGTTACCAAGCGTTTCTTACAGATATTTACACTAAAATTTGTTCGAAATCGTGAATGGAATGTTAAATAATCTCGTACATGTGTCTTATGATAAATGGAGTGCAGTATGTGACTATGTTAGATAAGTTTCTTGCCAGTATGATTTTTGCTACCAAGACTGTCTATGAGCTTTAATAACTCGCGTGTTAAACTGAATGAACATATTCCGAAATCGACCGCCCATTTGCGAATTTGAATGCCCAAGGTGTCCTTTTGGCAGTTGACGATGAATTTGAATGATTCTTATATACATGCTAATTTGAATGCACGGAAATGAATTTTTATGATACAAAAGTGAAATCCCTTGCGCGAAACGCTAAATTGAATGACTTAACTTTTGAATGACAGAAGATGCGGTAAACGATTTTTTTTGGTAAATTGAATGAGCGTTTTATTAAAATGACTGACAAAAGTGCGAAATTGGCCGGGAAAACCTATATTTGATGAGTATTTTTGGTTTTGCCCTGTTCCAACTATCAAATGAGTTGATGTTGGTAATAATCAAATTGCGGGTTCTTGGGGAGAACAGTAACAATTATGATGAGGCTTCCCTGGAAGAAACAAGACATTACTATTATTGTAATCATTATCATCATGATAATTATTAAGTATTATGATGATGAAGATGATGATGATAATTATTATTATTAGTAGTAACGTTATTTTTAACATTATCACTGATTATCTATTCCATAGAACCCTTTTCTGCTCCATGCAATCAAAAATTCCTTGGGTGTTCAGAGGGGTCACTAGACACGATCCATGTCACCAATGCTAACGTGACTGTTACCTCCATGATTGATCCCTCTAATGAGGCGTCAGGCAGTGACACACACACTGCCAATACCACGGAAGCAGCTAACAGCATTGTTCACTGTGACACCTACACCTGCGAGAGTCTGGCCTATATCCTACTAGCTAACTACTCTGAACAGTACTGTTTGGGAGTTGCACCAGGCAAAAGTCAATTTCTCATATACCGTTTATTCTACATCGATGCAGTCGTGTCTGTAGAATACACAGGTAACATGTGATGTTTTTAAATTTAACTTATGGAATTCTTAAATTTACCACTTGTAGATTTCTTGCCCTTGTTACTTTAACCACTTCATTATTCTTCTCAGTTGTGGTTTCGTCTTCCATACTTCTAGAATAATTATGTACATCACAGTCATCACTTGGGCCTGTAACACAAAGATAAGTTGTCGATTGGTTAATATTTTGTAATTGATAATTATGTGCAATCAATCGCAAAATTTTGATGGTGCAATTGATTGACTGAGCGTACGATCAATTTCTAAGCTTTGTGTAACGGGGCCCAGATCTATACTATATCAACGAGCTAAGACTTCAGAATACACATGTAACACTGTGGAATCATGATGTTTAAAAGCAATGACACTGATCACTTTACCACCTACTAGAGCCTGGCCAATGCCTTTCTATACAACTTCTATATTTGAATTTTTTAAACTATGTAATTAAATCGCTGGCAGCGGTGTTAACTTTTTAGTATAGTCATCACTAGCGTAGCTGAGGGGGGGGGGCAGGGGGGCAGACTGCCCCCTGGCAACTTTTCTCCCATAATTGTGACCCCCTCCATGCTGAACTGATAATTTTTTTGAATTTATTTTTTTTTTGCTTGTCAGAGAATTATGGAAGTAAACTGAACAGCCCCCCCCCCCCCCCTCCACTGAGTGACTTTTGGATGGCTGGCAAAAAAAAAAAAAAAAGCATTATGATGAGATTTTATCATGTATGATTATTTTGAAACGGGAAAAATGAATAAATAAAATCGAAATAAGAAAACTGGACTCCATAAAAACCGACCCCCCCCCCCCCCCCCCACTGAGTGACTTTTGGAGGGCTGGCGGAAGGAAAAAATCCGAATCTCACTCCAAGCAGTTCCCTAAAGTTGACATCCCTGCATTTGTGTGCCCCCTTCTACAATATCATGGATACGCCACTGATAGTCATTATGATTCAGTGTGCTCCAACGAATGCATTATTATGAGATTTTATCATGTATGATTATTTTGAAACGGAAAAAACAAATAAATAAAAATCAAAATAAAATAGTATAGTAAATATGCTTTATGATCACACTTGGCATGACATTTATCAAATCCGCTCAAGCTACGTTCACAAGTGGGGCACTTAAATATACCCTAAAATATACTCATTTTAAAGTTGTATGATGCTGTCGAAAATCTGTTCTATTAGGTTTGTTCTGTCTTATACAAATCATAATTTTTAGTATGCTGGTGTCGGTGTGTTTGAAACATATTCTACAAAGCAATTTTCCTATACTGTCTCTACCCTCTCATGTGAACCTACCCTGCTACCAGCGGAGACAAAATAATACCGTCCTAATGAATGATGATCCAAAAACATTGGATGATTACTATGCTTTAAATATCGCAAAGAATTTTTCAAATGAATTTCCAAAGCTTGCATTTTCCATGTCTGTTTATTCTTATCATTAGCTATGTTCACACGCAGGCGCGCCGGAAGCAGTTTGGGATTGGGGGGGGGGCAAACATTCAAGGGGGCTCACCTTTCAAGGGCTAATGTCTTCTCACCCCTAAAAAAACTCACACGCTTTCCCACCCTCTCACAACAATACAGATCATACTGCTAAATCAACATTTTACTCAAAAATACTCTGACAAGCATTTTTGGGGTGTATTTTTACTCGAAAATTCTCTGACAAGCCAAAAAAAAAAAAAGGTTATCAGCATTCTGCATTTTGGGGGTGTATTTTTACTGGAAAATTCTCTGACCAGCAAAAAAAAGCAAAACACCAGAATTATGCTAAAATTCTGCTAAATTTTGTCAAATTATGCTCAAGCGGTCAAAATTCTGCCAGAAAGCAGAATTCTGCCAACTCTGGCAACCTTGCGTCTAATACAAAACTTCCACTACGTTAAAGTTTAAAGTTTGAATGCTTTATCTGTCTTCAGTGATCTCCATGAATACGAAAAATGAATACAAAGGCTTACAATTACGTAATAAAGCAATCAAGCTTTTAATATACACACGATTTTTACTCCTTTACTACTGATTTTTTTTTTTTTTTATGGGGGGGGGGGCTTTTTTTTTGGGGGGGGGGGCGAAAATGCATTTTGCCCCCCACTTTTTCGTTTGGGGGGGGGGGCGACCGCCCCCCTTCCCCCCACCCCCACTTCCGGCGCCTATGTTCACACGTCTGGTACTATTACCTCGAGTAAAAGGTCAGGATAGTGTCTACTCGAGGTAAAGGTCGAGGTAGTGTATGTGTGAACGGTGCTCGAGATATTAAACTAACCTTGGCCTTTATCTCGACCGATGTATCCCTGAAAATCTCAGGGGTATCTTGGCTAGCGAGTTCGAGTTAACTATCTGCCCGTGTGGACGGCAAGTCGGGGTAAAACGTAAACATACTTGATTTTTTTAATTTTTCACTTGACATCTGACGATTCAATTTTTGTTTACAACCTTGGTTGATGGGGCAGGGTTCGTAAAATCTATCATATTTAGTCCTAGGTGGACTGCAACAACTATCGTCATATATTAAAGTCCATTATTTACTTGTTTATGTATGCATCTTATATAAATGATTTCCTTAGTATTATGTGCCACAGCTAGGCATGTAATAATACAATGGTAGATAATTATGCCATGTCAACCTGATTTTCTGTACATAGACATCACATCGTGACGTCATAGAGGCGAATGTTTGTATTTATAAATAATTGGTTGACACTAATGATATGACATAGTATTTGTGAGGAGCTGAAAAAGAGAATCCAAAAAATCACCCCAGGGCTTGATTTTATTTTTAAATTGGTAGACAACTAGTTTTCAAGATCGTAGCCATAGGACACGCCCTTTTCAAATTCGGCACATGGGTCCATGTGATAGATCATGAAAGACAAATCTTGTACAATCTGATTTAGTTTCATCTCTTATCATCGAAAAGTTAAGGATTGCTCATGCATATAAGATGTACTGCACTTTTTGCCAAATATCGCGCTTTGTGCTAGTTCGCCTATAAGAAATGTTACTTGTCTGGCACCATGACATAATTGGGAATTGATTTAATACATGTACGTCAATGATGCAGGGTATCCCCCCCCCCTCTCTCTCTCTCTTCATTTCACCTTTTTATCATCTTATCAGCTGTGCCCATCCCATGGCTATCTGGCTATGCTAATGTGCAGTTACTAGCTTGTAATTCCAAGATAGACAAATAATAGAGGTCATAGACAGGACCTAATACACCCAGAAAAACGCCTGGTTAAAAACATTTCCGTGTAAATTATTTTCCCTGTATAATCGCATTAGTTCACCAGGAATGTTGATTAAATCGGGAGGGCACGAAGATCATGGGTAAGGGCCACCCTCAATAGATACCAGGGCGGGCATTTTTTTTAACCGTCACCTTGGTACTCAACTGGTGCGCAGAATATTTGCGACGCTTTGCTGGAACTCCAAAATTAAGACCGACCCCCTGATATTACACAGTTACAAGCGGCACATTGATATTAATTATTTGGTCACTTATTCGCCACCATGGGGCACTCAGTCAAAGCCCAGGGTATAAGGTAAGTATCTTGGAGAGACACTTTTGCACGGAATGTATCCTTTCTTTTCGTGAAAACTGCTGAATATATGTATCATACCCATATGAAACATAATAAGCTAACCTTGACATTCTATCCAGTGCTGTATGATCATCTCATTTTCATGTTTAATAAATGGCGATGAAATAAATTCATTATCATTTAGACATTTAAAATTTTAGCTTTGCACTATGATGATCATCATCGCCATTTATTAAACATGTTTAATATAAATGGCGATGAGGTAAATTCATAAGCATTTAGACATTTCGAATTTTAGCTTTGCACTATGATGAACATACTTATTAATTGATCTCATGGCCATTTATTAAACATGAGAAGGCGATGATCATACAGCACTGGATAGAATGTCAAGGTTAGCTTGGATGTTCCATATGGGTAGGATACATATATTTAGCAGTTTTCACGAAAAGAAAGGATCTCTATGATACATTCCGTGCAAAACTATGGGCTATTTGCCAAACCGAGGACCTGTGCCGTACAACTTCACATCAGGCAATGTATCTTCTACATTACGCTTTGAAATATTTCATATGTATAGTTGACGGCTCTGTGTCTTCCCTGCAATAGGCCCATTATTTAAGGAACGGGGACCTAAACCATTTTCCTTAGATTAATATGGGCCCTCATAAGCTTAGTTATGTATGCAATCTGTAACATCACATCTGAATATCAATGAAATTGATATTTCTTATAAAGATTCCGACAATTTTTTTTTTACATGGGCCCTAAAATCGCAAAAGGGCACTCAAGCCACATTTAATTCTTGCTGCCCTGAGGCCCTGTCAATTTCAAAATTAAATTAAACATAGTACATTACGCCTAAATTAGATTTGGTAGGTTTTTATAGTACATTGACTCTGACTAATTACCATGATTACAGGAAAAGTACAATATGCAGACATTTTGAAAAATGATCGCCATGGCCCCCTGTGCAGAAATTTAGATGGCTCAATATCAAATTTCGCGTATAAATACTCATCTATCTTAGTTCCGAATTTGGTGGTTTTATCACACACACAAAATAATTAAGATCTTACTTAACTCTACAAATAAGTATATTTTGCCCCCCCCCCCCTATTTGGCACCTGTACCAACTATTTTGTCAATTTTAAGCGAGGTAATGTTTCCCTGATCATAGAATAATTTTACACGTATTTTACAATTCAATAATTTTATCTCACCTTAATATATAAAATGGACCTCTATTTGAAAAAAAAAAATGGGCACCTGGGGCCTCTTTTTACAACTTTAAGGTCCTGATATATAAAATATAGTTCAGTATATTTCATACAACCCAAATTAAGTAAAATATCTCAAATTTAGATTAAGAATGCACGAAAAAGTACCCTGTGGTAGACATTAAAAAAAAAAAAAAAAAAAGAGCACAACGGGCCCATGGTCCTAATTCCAGGTGGCCCAATATCCAGTTTTTCTTAGAACGTATTCATCCACCTGTGTGCCAGATTTGGTGCTTTTATCAAAAAATGCACAATTAAACTGCTATGCCGCCCCACTATAGCTTTCAAAGATAGCCTTCCTCTGATATGATGCCTTGATTGATTAGCCGGTAGCCATTGCAAACTACACATTCATGTACCGAGAAAGTGTGGTCACTCAACCTTTAACTTCAATGGTCACTCTTCTATTGTCTCAGATAATAATATACTAGGTACAAGAATGGATCTGGTGAGAGCTATCTCTTTTATCCTGTTCTTGTTCCTTTTCATAGGCATTAGGCATCCTGGTTATGCACAGGCTATACATACCTATACAATGGTGGTGAACATCATGATGTACACAAGATACACTGTAAATATGGTGGAACACGTATACAGTACTAGCATAAACTCAATAGCTACGTTTCAGATATTACTGCAATTTGGTGATAGTAACCCAAAACTTGGCCCCACTTATGTTCACGACTCTATTTTCCTGCTTGGAACCATTGTGAATGTTGTTATTTAATATCATCTGCGTTCTATCATTGATGTTCTGTTTAATTCCACCTTTTCTTTTCTTTTTTTTTTAAATATTATTTTTAAGGACCTGTTGTTTATGCTCTTTGTAAATTCTGGATTTAGGTATTTTCCCTCTCTCTTGATTGCTCGTACATATACTACATCTATTTTGATGACGTCAATCAACCTGTCCAGTGAGTCGCGGCAACACTGACACGAACACCTAAACACGGCAATCCTCTGTAATTAGCAAAAATATTTGTCAAAAAAGAAACTCCTTAAATTTCAGTTCCGTTTGGAAACGGCTGAACAAATCAAGATGCTTGATAATAAATAAATCAAGTCCTTCATTCATGCCATGTCATATCTCATAACTATTACTTGGATTATCAAATAAATCAAATTTTAGAATGTTTTGCAAAAATACTAGAGGCTATTACATGAATTATTTTCCTTCTATAAATAATTGAAGTTTAATCTTAGTATAATACGGATACTAAGATACATGTATTACGCGCTTGTTACAAAACTGATTTGTATCATTATTTTGACAGAAAATGCCATCAAAAACAGGGTGAATTTCTAATTTCCAATATTTTGTTATATATAACGATATCTCCTCTGTAATGAGCAAAAAGCATGTCTTGAAATTCGATATATATTCAATACCGTGAGGAATATTAGGACGAATGATGACGTATTAATTTTGCTCTATTAGGTATGCTAAGTCATATTACGATAGATTACCTAGATTGTCAGAATCTGAAATTTTGTAAAAATATGAATAATTAATTCATCAATAATACTAGAGTCTATTACATGGATTATTTTCCTCCTAAAAAAATTGAAGTTTAATCTTAGTATAATATGGATACTAGGATACATGTATTACGCGCTTGTTACAAAATTGATTTGTATCCTGCGTACATTTTGACCCCCCCCCCAAAAAAACCCCCCAAAACAAAAACAAAAAACAGCCGAAAACAGGGTGAATTCTTCATTATGGAGGTAAGTCTTTATATTCCGGGTAGTAGCTCAGTGTGGGTGCTTCATCTTCATTTCCATATCAATTGGCAAATTACTGAAAATGTCCGGGCAAACTACTCTAAATGTCCGCGCGCAGGAAACGTCCATTCATTGTGTAGTGAGGGAACTTGCGTGGCCCGTCAACCAATCTAAAGCCTAGTAACAACTTAACACCAACAGTGAATAGAATAAGCTATGACACAGCTTTTCTACATTCCCTCAACCCTTGTGATACTGGCTCTATACATTTCAGTTAGCATGTACCTCGTGGTCTGAGAAATATTGCAGTTGAACTAGGCATGGCAAAGAAACGTAGTAACCGTAGAGGAAGAAGGCGATATGAGATTCAAGGTAGAATTATACACAGCAAGAAGATTTAATAAAGGAGAGGACAAATGGATCTGGCAGTGCTTATTATCTTAATAACATTAGGGGTCCTGTAATGTCACTAGGCCACATGGAAGAGGAAGACCTCCTCAAAATAATGAGCTACTACAAAAAATGGCTGCATGTGACTACAAAATTTGACATGAGGGGGGGGGGGGGTTGGGTAAGATGGTTAAGTTATATTTGATGAACTTTAAACTCCTCTTCAGTCATTCCACTTAGACTTGAAGCCAGGTATGATGATTTTCATATGAAGAAATAGATGTTGATCAAAGCAGGGTTCTTGATCTCTGAAGAGCTGAAGTAGAAATCCATGTCTGTTGAAAGAAAAGAGGAAATATTTTAGAAAACATCATCCATTGTGATAATTAAACAAAGCAACAATTTAGAGCTTCCTATTAACACAGTTTTATCGTTGGTTTATTCAAATAAAATAGAATAATAAGTGGGAATTCTCAAAAGTATTTATAGAGAAAACAAATTGTCCAGTTGGGCAGATGAAAGTTTTCAAGGCTATTCAAAAGAAACCAAATTAGTAAAGTCACAAGAAAAGCCAAGTATGTGTATGTAAAAAAAATGGCTTCCTAAACAAAAAATGTGTACCTTGATTGTACTGAGGTACTACTAGCAACCTTACTCTTACAACATAGGCCTACCATGCAAACTGGAGCAGGTAGGTATTTATTTGTTCCTCTCAGAATTTGTCTTCATTCTCATTATGGGTAAGTCTTCATCTTCATCATCATCATCATCATCTGTTGTAGAATAGATGAAGTAGAGAAGCATTATCCTGTAGTAAAAAAAAATACAGATAGACTCATCCTCACCCTCTTGGCCTTTTCAAAAAAGGATACATACTAACTACAATCCAACCTTAAAAAATGAGTTTAATATCATGGATTCTAACTGAATGTGTAGGCCCTAATGATAATAATAATGATAATAATAATAAACACTTACATAAGTTGAGGGATTAATAAAATAGTTTAAAGTTAGTATGAATTATATTTAAGGGGGCTAAACATTATATGTATACTGACATCACACTGAACATCCCCTCATAACTGATATTTAAAGACACTAAAAAGCTGATGAATATTACACTGAAAACAGATCTCAGAGGTGGATAGAGGAAAAGGACAAAATGTCCATTCTCCCAGTAAAAGCTGATAATTTTTTTGTTTTGGTTGGACAATAGACTAAAAACTCCTCTATTGTGAACATCCCCCCAGTAAACTGATCCTGGATCCACTACCAGATTTATTGATTTCAGCTTTAACAGGTGTAACTAGTTAGGTATAGACCTACCTGTTTATTTCTCAGTCTCATCAAAGTTTTAATAGTAGGACTTTCCGCTTCATCCGGCACCTCCAACAGCTGATGAGTTGTGCAAGAAGACATCCAACGTTTAAGGCTCTAGATCTAAAAGTAGATCAGCCAAAAGTTACTTCCTTACCATGTTTATCTGAGAGAAATCAAAGTAAAAATGATGAGACTAATGAATGAGATACTGAAACAAAGGCCCTCCAGCCATCACTCAGTGGAGATCTATTTCCTCTCAACAAAGGGTTTTGATTCTGGTCTAGAATCAAGACTAAATTACAACCCCCACCCTCTCTCTCTCTCTCTTCAAAGTAGTATGATTGCCTTTGGGCTTTGGCCTTGGCTCAAGTTTAGAAGAAAAAAATCTAAATAGTAGTTTAGTACACATAGGCAAATGAACTTTTACTAAGTCCACTGCGTTAAAAATCCAACCAGGCGTTAGCAAACTGTGTAACCTGGACCTGGACTGGTCTCTGGAAAATTATCAACATTGAATCCCCTCCTCGTTCTCAAAAAAATTCTGGACAAGAACAGCCTAAGTAAATATTAATATTGGATCTAGCATTGTCTAGGCCGGGATCTATCTCACGATGGCCCTTGGTCTTTCAGAATATAACAGGGTCTATGCGTCTACATCTACCTTAGATAACCAAATCATTGACATACAGACTAAGTTAGATCTAGTATTTCGAGGTTTACTAAATCTGTAAGCCATTGACATCTCTCCAATTCAATAGATCATCTATCGAAACTT
This sequence comes from Heliocidaris tuberculata, assembly GCA_025618425.1. Taxonomy (NCBI): domain Eukaryota; kingdom Metazoa; phylum Echinodermata; class Echinoidea; order Camarodonta; family Echinometridae; genus Heliocidaris; species Heliocidaris tuberculata. The sequence continues at coordinate 20,526,658 of CM046850.1, read as the reverse complement.
ATCGAGATAGTCCCGCCTGAAAGTCTGGGTAAGCGTCACGAGTGACAGGGTGGTATAGGGCAATCTAGCTGCAACATTATCTCATGACGATGAAAAATATTTTTAAAGTTCGAGAGTAGATTACACATTGTTTTATGACATACAGCTCTGTAGAATCCTTTCATATTGTAGAGAAATTAAAACAGATTACTCACAATGGTAGAACTTGTTATAAATACATTCTAATTTTCGAAAATTAAGCATAAATACAAGTGTACCCACCCTTAAACTTTCCACTACTGATTTTTACTTTGTGCGGATGACGTCAAATCCACAGCGGAAGTGATGAAAATAGGTAAAATCGTGTTTTTTTTTTTGGGGGGGGGGGGGGAAGAACATTCATATTCATAAGGTCCGGTCCAATCAAATTCGGAGTATGCAAAACAAAAATAAATAATGCATAAGGTGTTTCTCGATACTTATCGATATTTTTTGGTATCGGGGGCTTCGGGAAAAATGAAATGTCACCAAAGGGAGCCAAATACGCCTAGACTGAATGGTGACGCTGCAGCTTATATGCAAATGAGGCAATCCGCGCGTGCCACCTTTCCATCTATAAGTTTTAATTTGTCTATGGTCAACACCATTCAGCTGCAATCTTTTTAGAATTTGCCTTTAGAGAGGAAGAGCTTGGTTTGTACAAGTAGACTAATTGTCCTACAGAATAGATAGGGCTTTTGTTTAGCTTCTGTGAGATGTGTGTGTGTTTTGTTTGTCCTGTTGCTTCCTTTGTAATGAAAGCATGGTTCGTGAGATTTGTTGAAATTTCTTCTTGAGATAAATAATGTACTCCTCGTAGGTTTGGGATAATCCTTTCAAAGGATTAAAGGTTAAATTGGTCAGGTTGGGAGGTTTCCGTCCAAACACTAGCTCATATGGGCTATGATTCCCTAACTGAGCTGAGAAGAAAGAGTTGTACGTGTAACAGATAGTTGAGATATATCTCACCCAGTGGTTATTTCCAAATTGGTTCAAGTTTACTTTCAAGAAGTGAGAAAGTGTACGGATAATTATGTCTCTCAACATGCAAACTACCATGATTCTCTACACTATCTGAAGTGCATCACACAATAGTGTCAACAATTTTCCTGTCAATGATGCTGCTGCATCTGTCACTATACAAGAGGGTTGTCCAATACGCAGATAACTTTCTGAATCAAAGCTTCGCAGATAGTTTCTGCATCAAGAGACTTGAACGGTGCACAAATCACAAATCTAGTGATTTCATCGCACACAACCATCAAATGTTTATAACCTGTGATGGAGTTTGGCATAGATTTGAAGTCTAAGCTAGTCTTGGCAAATGGACGGTATGCGTCTGGAACTCTAGTGTGAAAGAGTCTAACTTTGTATGGCTTACCACGGAACCGTTGACATCTAAGACACGCCTTTAAAGTAATTACTGATACTCTCAAGCATATTGGGAAAGTAGAAATTACGTCTGACAGTCAAGTATGTACGCATAGTTCCTTAATGGTAATTAAGGATAATGTCATGATACTGTGATATGATAGTGTCAGTCAGACTTTCTGGGATAGCTAGTTGTAGGGTGTAATCACTGTCACTGTCATGAAAGAACAGGCGAAACAGAAGACCATCACACAAAATGAATTGGTCTGACTTGAGTTTGAAAGCTTTAGCTGCTTTTCTGTCACTTGGCAATATATCATAAGCCAGATAGTCATAGACCGGCTTATAGAATGGTGATGTTTCTTGCTCTGTTTTCAAAGTTCTCATGTCTATTGACAGATTGTAGTACCTAAAAATCTTTCTAGGTCATGATGTTTTGGGATATGTCCGGCCACTACACTACTGAACTTAGTAGTAAGGGGTCTAGGAGGTGTGTAGAAGTCATGTGGTACGTCTCTATAATTATTGTCATCTATTGAAGATTCTCTCTTCTTATCAACTAGCCTAGGTTCTACATGAACATGAACTGATTTGTTAGTCCTTGGTGTGAAAGATTGCTCAATATTATGTGAAGTAGTTGGGTTTGATTCATTCTGACCATATGGATTTAGGCAAAGCCGTTGTAATTGGTAATGGGTCATCTGTGGACTGTCGGGTTGTTTAATTTACAGTTACTGGGGGCTGTTAACATTGCTCCCGGGTGAATAAGAAGACCATAAAGTGACCACGGCGTCATAGCTTTAGTTGGAAGCTGTATAAGTAATACTTTCTGAAGAAAGTGTGAAGTTTGTAAACATAAGAACTTCCTGCAGAAGTATTGATATTGGTAACGATAAATTAATGATAAATGTAAAATTGGCCTTATTATCACATAATAGTAGTACAACTTGCCGTTGTAGAGTATCGATCCCTGTCCCGATATCTAAATTATATTTTACCTCTCACTTGTTTAATATTAAGCCTGAAGAGAGAGAGCGAGAGAGAGAGAGAGAGAGAGAGAGAGAGAGAGAAACAACAAAACTTCACAGCGGCTTAGTTATGCTAGTATCTTGCTATTTACCATGCCAAAAAACAAAACAAAACAAAACAAACAAAAAAAATCTGACGAAAACTTTTTGAGGGCTTATTGAAACTGTACATTACCTTTAAAACAATGACGTAGACCATTCACTTTTCCACCTACGAGAGCCTGAGCAATACCCTTCTATTCAATTACGTGTACTCTACTCAATTCTGCTACTGGCTTTACTTTAGTAGGCCCGATATACATACTTAAACTATGTGATTGAATCGCTGGCAGTAACGCTAACTTTGTAGAATAGTATCATACGATTTAATGTCCTCGAATAAATGCATTTCGATAAGTTTGTAGTATATGTAGGAAATATGTTTCACTTTCCTCCAGCGAATGTATTTTAATAATTTTGTAGTATATGTAATATATATGCTTCAGAATGCTCAAACGAATGCATTTTAAGAAATTTGTAGCTATGTGCTTCAGTCTGCTCAAACAAATGCATGTTAATAAGTTAACAGCCTGCCTTGCGTGATTCATTATAATGTTGGGGAAAGGATCCCGGTAAAACAAAGCCAAATATTCATCGACTAGCATATATGTGTCACAAAGATTATTAAAACAGAAATTTGATTCACCATGCCCTATCTACTCAGAGATTAACCAATGTAATCACAATTAAAAATATCTAAAACCCAGATGGAAAAAAATAATTTTAGAGAAGTCAAATGTCGATTTAAAAAATGCACAAATCAAAAGATCGGCATAAAGTGAAAAGCAGTCCATGCGCCGGTGGTTCAAATAGTCATGTAGTAAAAGTTATTGCGTATGTAAGTAGAGTAATGTCATTTTCTTTATGTTAATTCATAAAGAAAATACGACGGAGAAGAATTCGGAAAACTGACTAAAACATTTACCCCATAGAACATATTTTATACCCTAATGCATCGACAATCAATTGCCTAAAAATTTGAAGAAAAAATATTGTACAGAGTGGTCATAATATTTTTGTACAGAATAATTACAGGACAAAATCATATTTAATCGGTTACCAATGCATTAAATGGCAACCGAATATACAATTATTGTGGAAAGCAGTTCTGAAACTGAAGGTGTTACCCTGTATAAATAAACTGCAATTGTTATCCATGTTTCACAATTCCGAGATCATATCTGTATTAATATTGTATTGTACATGATGTATGTAACTTAAGTTCATGACTTGGATCAATTTTGTAGTTATAAATGAAAGTTTAGCTGTAAATTAGGCGAACGGCAGGGCATGTGTTTCTAAGACATCTAAACCATTCAGTATACCAAGAGCAGTTTCACACTATATCACATACATGTATAGAAATTTAAAAAAAAACAACAAAAAATCAAATTTGTCTTTGTTAATAAATAAAAAAAATAACAAATATAAATGCAACTTATATAGCGCCAAATCCACTCTGTGGAGTGCTCAAGGCGCATGTAGAAATTAATTAAGAATTAAACAGAAATGTTTTTACATGATTTTTAATAGAATCAGATGTTAAGCCCTTTTTGATAAAAAGGGTTCCTGGATTATGAAGCAAGAAATCACGGAACAAGATCAACAGTAAAAAGAGGCACTATAAATGTCCCCCTATAAAGAAAATAACGGGCTCACATAATCTTTTCGCGAATACCGTTCTGAAACGTTGTATCTGGGTTAGGCCTAAAATTAATGGCCACTGTCACCTACATAGTTCATTTATTCAAAAGACATTTTGCATATTTTCACGCTCATCTTGCATCCCATAACAGTCTTGACTAATTTTGGGTAATTTTACATCTAATATGGATTGCAAATGACTGACACCACCTTCAAAGAGAAAGTTCAGTTCTGGTATAGGTGAAAAAATATTTTTTTAGCTTTGTCATTCTTTTTTGTCAGTTTGGAAGAAGACCATAGAATAAACGTCTCCCGAAAAGGATTGATCTTAAAATACCCTTATAATTATTCGATATAAGACGAGAAATAGCATGAATATTCGTGCGACATGTGTGTGCAGTCCCATATACATTTCTGGGTGCACGTGCTTTTCATCTAGACTGGGTCAATTTCTTATCATTTTGATGAATCAAAACATCACAGTATACACCAATATACCAATTCTTATGTTGACAAGATCATCCTTTTCCATTTGCTCCGAGACAGTTCTTCACAATGTGATCTCATGACGAAATCAACTATATCATTAAATGGTGTGATGTAAAATGTTACTAGAAGTAAACTGAACTGGGTGGACATTGAATTTTTGAATCAATAATCATAAATTGTTTTAGCAATTATATTTACTTTATTTATTTATTTATTTATTTTGGAGAATGCGTTGTTTTTCAATATTTGGACAGTTTACCTAAGAGGCAACAACATCTATCAATCGATATGTTTTAAAGATTCATAAAAATAAAAATAAAAAGAAAAAAAATCTTATTCATTATATATGGTGTTTGGTTACTTGGTTAACTTCACTGTTAAAAATAATATGCCCATTGGTAATTTTTACCTTATTTTGCCCATGTAGAGTTTACTTAAAAACATAAGTTTTGCCACTTATGCACTCGATTTAAGTCTTACTAACTCAAACTTTCAATTTAGTAGAATTTACTTGAAATTTTAAAGTAAAATTAAATACAAAAGAACATTCAAGTAATTTCAACTTGTATTAAATTAGTAAAGTTAACTCAAAGTAAGACGTTATACGTATTACTCAAACAATTTATGTTGAATGTACTTATCCTTTTTAAGTAAAGCCTGATGCAGTGGGTAATATAAGTATTAATATAATTCATGAATATTCATTGAGACAAAAATAATCTCTTTAAAAAGTAAAACAATTCTTTTTTGTGGTTGAATGAAAATTTAAGGAGTTTAAAATATTTCCCAATTCACTGAAGTAAAGATTAGAAGATGAGACAATTTCACGCAATTCAAAACAAATCAAAACTTGATATTTCAGGAAAATTGTCAACCAATTTTCTTTTTAAGATGCTGCGATCAAGTATATATAAAATTCGGAGCCCTTTCAGTAGTTGTGAAATTAAGCGTACGTAATTGTGTTTGTTGGTAGATAATTGGTTAAATCCTAAATTTAAATAGTGTCAGTGAATGTTAGATGGTACAAGTTTAATCATGTCAAGTATTTTAAAAATTTGTTGTCTATCATGATTACAATACTTAAAAATTATTTAGGTTAATGTAACTCAATTTGAATGAGTAAAAATTTATTTAGCAAAATAAGTAAATTCTCTGTTACAAATACTTAAATTAATCAACTTGAAGGCAATTAGTTGAAGAACGTTTTTTGAGTAATTTAAACGATTTTTTTTTGACAGCGTTGGTGCTTGAAATTATAACCTAATACCACCGATTCATCAAGTCGAAGTCTTCATTTGAAAAGATTATCACATTAGGAGATATACAGCACTTGTTTCTGCTATAATATATCATCATTTCAATAAAAAAATAAAACAAAACATACGAAAAAAAAACAAGAAAAAAAAAATGGGTGGGTTGGGGATTCAACTATTTGATGTCCATGTGCAATAACTCCCTTCATCGTCTTATTCATCTTTTTGAGGAAAGAAAAACAAATGCTGATTTTTATGATTCATTTATATATTTGATTTCTTTCTCGCAGGAGGTACGCATAGAGCCTTCAACCAAACATTCAATGGATATTTTTATGGTAACTATTACAGAGGTAAACCAGAATGCACGCACTTCAAGTTATCTGTACGAACCAATGTCTCTTCTGCACCGCAACCTGATGATGTAATAACAAATTTTACATGTCCTCAAAAAAGTGTTTCAACGAATACACCACCCGTTAGAACAACTACTGATCTGCAGTCTATCTCATCTGGGGCATCTGATACCACAACATCACGGCCAACAACAACTAATCCAACAGATCCCTCGTCACAAATACCAATCACTTTCTCAGAGGTAAATTGAACACGTAAAAAGCTTATCATGCAGAGGCGATTTATTGTCCAAAAAGTGTTAAGTCAGGACATTTGTACAACGTATTCCACATTAATATTTCAGGCAGGTATCTTATACATTGAAGATTCGATTGTGAAATTGAAATAAGGAAGGTCGTTCGTTATGAAAGAACTTGGCCTAACAATACATAAAATACAAAGGCTCGTATTCAAAAACGTGGACTCGGGTAAATCTAGCCTAACTTGTTGTAAGTGTCAAGCTCCTTATTCTGGTACTGCTGTAACAAAATAAATGAAAGGGATTGAGCTAAAATCTTGATATGAAAATGACAAATTGATTTCATGTTGACATGATTTTTGTTCATTTAAATACAAAATTTCTAAGGGATGAGGAGGTTGACACTTCTCCATAAATCTTATCCCTAGACTAAAGTTAGTACGCTTTATAGATACCCGCCATAATGTTCTTGTTTCATGCAAGACTTGAAAGAAGAATAACCCATTCATTACGGTATGGTTAGATTCACAATATTCATGAGTTGGCATTTATACATAGGCGATATAATCAACGATCAGTAACTGATTGAGACGCACAAAAAATGGACTTATAGCATTATCTATAAAATTGCAACTATCAACCACTAAATGTGTATACTTATTTTCTTAAAACAGGCAAAAAATTGTACTGTGATCAGCATTAAAGTCTACAAATTCATGAAGATATTAACGACAAACGGCAGTGTACCGCTTTCAACGACTGATCTTTTACTTATCACAATTTAAGGTGTAAAATTTTACACTTTGTGTTTTCCTACACCATTACTGCACATATACAAATGTTCACATTTATCTATCAACTTATTCTTATACTATTATTGGCCACGTCGGATTATATTACATTACCATGAATAATGCTTAGCAACGCTGAAACGTAGTCGTTATTACCATCAGTATATTATGATCTTAATAAGAATTTATCACTATCACATTCCACGTAATTATCAATACGTTATTTAATTACACATTTTAACTGACACAGAATATGTCTACATCGTTATCGTCGACACATGAGATTACTACGGCGTTATCATCGACACATATACTTACCACACCGTCTTCACCTACGGCATCAGCATCGACAGCGGGTGTTACACTATCAACTCCAGCACCAGATATAACACCATCACCATCAGAGACACATGAAGCTACTACACTGCAACCATCAACAACGGAGGTAACTACATCATTATCACAGACACATGATGATACCACACCGTCATCAACACCACTGACAACTACGGCATCACCATCGACAGGGGGTGTTACACTGTCAACACCAACACCAGATATAACACCATCCCCATCAGAGACACATGAAGCTACTACACTGCAACCATCAACAACGGAGGTAACTACATCAATTTCTCCGACAAATGATGTTACCACATCACCATCAATATCAGAAACAACTACGGTATCATTATCGACAGAAGGTCGACACCGTCAACATCATCACCAGATATACTACCATCAGCAACACACAGGGCTACTACACTGCAACCATAAGGCTATGGGTCCGCTCGATTAGGTCAAAATCGAAGCCGCCAGGCGCCGCCGAAATTTTAACTCCGCGCTAAAACTTCACCGGCGACCGAGCGATGCCCTAAAAACACAGAGGTGCCCGGCCTCCGCCTCTCGGTGCCCGGGCGAAATTGGCTAAAAACTCGCCGCCCGGCCGCCGAGCAGGCTGATTTTCTGCGATGTGACCATAGCATTGACAACGAAAGTAACTTCAATATTATCACCGACACATAATCTTACAACATCGCCATTAACAACACTAGAGAAACCATCGATACTATTACCAACACATGGGATTAATACACTGCAATCATCAACAACGGAGGAACCTACATCATTATCATCGACACAGGGTATTACTAAACCATTATCATCAACACTAAAGGTAATTCAGTCACTGCCATCAACGCATGATCTTACCACATCGTCAGAATCTACGTCGCTTACTGATAACCCATTATCGACAACACACCATCTCACTACACCATTACCATCACTGAATGTTGTTGTTGTTGTAGGGCCACATAAAACCTCTCAGATATCTGCCACTGACGCAGCCAGTTAAGTTATTCAATACCAAGAGAGCTCTATGTAAACGTTCAAATTAATCTTGAGTTCTTGTAATGATGGGAAATCACAGGATCAAACGTAAGTAACACTTGAGGTTCAACACGACAAGTAAATGTCATCTTTCAAACATTTTGGGATGACACCTGAGCATTGAGCAAACACGGTGTAATGGTTCTCGAGTATTTACACTAATCCTCGGATAGACAATATCTACTTTATACCCTCTGTAACAATATTTTTCATTTACTCCATTGGAGTACAACAGATTTTCATTTAGTTTATGTAATGGGCAGGATGCGAATTTACATTATCGAGGAGTAGTCAGGTGGCACATCCATAACGGACATTCCGGAATTTCTTTATGGACTTACTTCTGTAAATATGTCCCGAAAAAAGGGTATACCTCTAAACTGTAAGTAGCAAAGATGATGTAATGGTTAACAAAAAAATTATATCGAAATCATTGTTACATATTACATTAATGTTTTTGAAGAAAGAGAGATTGTCAGCACTTCAGATGAGCCCTTTTGGACAGCTGGACTTGGTCCCAGTTAAATTTTATGGAGACCTATATTCACTGGTACAAAAGCTGAAGCAGAGAGCGATAAAAGGTCTCGATCTCGTTTCTCGATAGTCTCATTTAAGGCCCCATAAAAGAAAATCAATCAGAAAAAAATGTGACTTAATATTTTCAAGAAGTAAAGACAAATATGTGATCAAATGATGACGGAAGCATGAAGGGTCTCATTGTTAAAGGTAACAGTTGCAGCCCCAGCCCCCCGGCTCCGCGGCCCATGTAACAGAACATTAAATATTCAAGCCTGCTTTGATGAAATGACCCTTCTTGTTCTTTCAGATGCAATGGAATTATTGGTAGAAATTATTGATAAAAATCTTTTAATATAGTCATTTTCAAGTGTTTGAATCGGAGAGAAAATAGGCCAATTCATGCCTTTATTTTTCGGAACCTAAATTACTTTCAAAGGCTCTCAGGTTGATGACTTAAAGGCTGATAAGTATTTCTAGTTCTTCAAATTAATGAAACGTGTACATTTTCTCCCTTTTTATAATTTCAGTAGCTCAAAATCAAAGGAGGAGGTATTTTAGAGACTCTTTTTTTTGTTCATGAAATGGGGCGTAAATTACAGAGAGAGAGAGAGAGAGAGAGAGATGCATTCATGTTTATGCAAAGTGGGTCTACCATAGCTTAACTTATTTGTAATTTTAACCTGTTATATATTTCAGGTTTGCAGCAGCATGGCATCTGAAGGGGTTAGTGACGACATGACGGTTGGAAATAAGCAGTGCGGCTCTACCTTTACTTTCCACTTCCATTCATTGAACCTAACTAATGGTGAGTCATCTGCCCACCGAGATTGCTTTACCATGTGTTACTCCCCTTCTTCTTAATGTTCTTAGTATATCTCAGTCTGTAGTATGATGTTAGGAACACCCATATGGCAAACATAAAGGCCTTCAAAACCAATCTTCAATGATACATCAAATGTGAATAATCTGAACTAAATTCCAGATGCATTTTATTCACAAACCAATGTGCTCTCGTTATCGTTTGACTATACTTAAATATTTAAGCAATGTAATACATTGTTCATAAAATGTTTATTTCATCAGAGCCCTGTCATGCCTGTGGTATACTATAGTATGTCTCCAAAAAAAGTTACAATCGGAATTTGAGCATCAATAGCTTTCAAAATCGTGAATTAATCAGAATATGTTTCGGGATTGTGATACTATAACTTATTATCTGTATCTCAGCGAAAACCCCATCCGATATGCTTTAGTGGTAACAAAGAAATAGGGATTTTTGTAACGTATGTCATAAGTCCCTCTCATCCAAGATTTTACAAAAGGGAGACGCACAAAGCACAATTAACAATTCCACACTCATTCCAAATGGTTTGAAAAGGAACTGACTGTTTTGATTTGATCAGCTATAATTGTAATGGCTTCATTTATAATCATACTCATCATCCTTCTTCTTCTTGTTACTTTTAATGGCATTGGCGATTTTTTGCAAAACTAAATAAATCATTAATTAAAAAGATGAGCAGTTTTCAGAGTCTTAAACATGTTGCATACCTGCCATCCTTCCATGTGGAAAAAATAAGAATTTTTCGAGGCAAATTAGAAATACAGTGTATATTGCATGCTTTCACACATAAGTTTTTTATGAAAAGAGAGGAATCTAGAGCTCTTCGCATTAGTTTGAAGGTGAAAGATAGGTATCATTCCTCTAAAATAGGAATGGTTGGCATTTATGATGTTGGCCATTTGTAACTGAAAGTGAATGATTCACCAAAATTATGAACTTGTTTTTTAATGACGTGTCTTGATATTTTTTGGAAGATATTCTTTACATAATACCTTTGTTAACTTAAAATGGTATGCAAAGCATTTGAATATGTCAGTATACATGTCTGTTGTGAACAAAATACTTCCATTTATGTGGATGCCAAGAACATCCAAGTGACAAAGATGGAAGAGAGGGACCCATGACGTGCTTTACATAAATCCCTATTTCTTCGTGACGATTGGACCGAAACAGACGGGGTCTTCACTGCCTGGTAGAGAAATAGTTATAGTTTCATAATCCAGTATGACTTTTCATATTGCAAATAGATTTCTTTCGTAATCGATACCCAAATGCCGATTGTAATTTTTTCTGGGACATACTTTACATATTTATATGCGTTTTCTACGAATGCTCTATTCTTAATTTTTTTCATGTGATTTTTATTTGAACACCAGTATATTTATGCTTTTTTAAAAATTGCTTTGCTCTATAATTCTACTCTAATGTACATATATATGTTAATTTGCTGAACATACAACTCTGACTGAATGTTAAAAAAAGGGAGACACTTCTCTCCTATCTCTCTGTTGGTCTTATCTCTACTAAACAATTATTTGCAGAATACACTACTCTGAAGAAAATGTGTGCAACAAAATATGTACAAAATTCTACTCTCTTCCTCTATCTGTTGGTTCCGTCTAATCTAACAAGTTATGTGCTGAACAGACTAGTACACTGTATAACTATTTGAAGAAAAAAAAAACTTTCCCCCTTTCTGTCTTATCTCTGCCATAACAGTGACCGTGCAATACGCGTACACTGACAAGGAGGACATCATTGGTGGTGCAGAAAATGTCCAACTCTCTAACAGCAATAATGAGGACTCTGATGTGAGCATCATCAGCTCAGTGATCGACATCATTATCACTGACGGTAACAAAATCATCAGACTATCTGATGGCTCTGTAAAGATAACCTTCGAGGTCGAACCCACTGCGCATTTTCCTCCGAAGGTAATGTAACACCATTTATTTTGTATAGGTTATTCTTTGCGCGACGTGTTTCTGGGGGACATTACCACGTTTGAGCCTAAAGCCAAACTGTTCGACTTGTTGTTAGTCATGCCCAACAATCTCTATAACTTTGGAGTATCTACACTGATTTATTAACAAAATGATAGAATACAGTGCATCAAACAAGTAGATAAGAGCTCATTTACTTACCTGATACATTTCAAACGTACTGGTAGTTAATAAAGCGTATTAGGTATATATAATATTAAAGGAAGATGGTAGATTGCGGTACTAACTGTGAGTAGAAAGTTACTTTCTGTATCCTTTTCCCCTTTGTGGTTGTTGTATCTAAATCTATTTGTGAAAGGAGAATGAAACTCAACAAACATTAGCTGATAATCATGTGGAAAATTGTCAGCCTGTTCAAAATTTCTCCTATTTAATTACTCAGTAAGGAGAACAATCTCTCTAAAGTTAACATATTCCTTGCTAGCAGGGGCGGCGCGCCCGGGGGGGGGCGTGCACCCCACTTTTTCAAGTACCCCAGAAGTGCCCTTTTTACATCTGAAAAATGCCCCTTTCTCTCTGATAAGTGCCCTTTTACTACTAAAAGTGCACTGTTTCCTTTCTAATAAGTGTCCTTACCCCTTCTGATAACTGCTCTTTTCCTTGCTGATAAGTGCCCCTTTTCAAATCTGATAAATGCCTCCTTATCACTCTAATTTTCTGATAGGTGCCTCTTTTCCCTTCTAAATAACTCCAGCTTTCCCCTTCTGATAAGTGCCCCATTTCAAATCTGATAACTGGATAAGTTCCCCTTTTCCTATCTAATATGTGCCCTTTTCCTTTTCTCATGAGTGCCCCTTTTCACTTCTTATAAGTGCCCCCATTCCATCTCTGATAAGCGCCCTTTCCTCTTCGGATAAATGCCCCCTTTTACCTATATTTCCCATTTCTTACAAAAAGAGCCATATCTAACTTCAAAGAATCGATGCGGCTTTATGTAGTAACAGGTACACATATTACTACAATGTAAGGCAGTGGAGCTGGAGGCAAGAGGGGCATAATGCCTATCCCCCCAGCAAAGGATCTTTTATTCCGCTCGCTCGAATGTGCCCATAATTTACACCAATTAAGGGTAATATTTTCTGAAAATCTTCCCAAAACTCACTCGCTACGCTCGCTAGCTCTTATAGTATATAATGAAAACAAGCAGATCGCATAAAGTATGTTGATATCGATGTAAATATAAAGAAAGACGACAGGGATGATGTATGAATTAAAAGATAATTCGACATTCTCCTGATTAATTTGCTGTTGTCATTTTCATTATATCGCTATAAATAATTCTCAATCAAAGGAATTCAGCATTAGAAAAAAGTTTAAAAATTTTTGCTCTCTTGCTTCGCTCGCTCGCACATGAGTTATTAGACCATCACACACAACTGCTAATAGACCGCTTCGGTAATGTATGCAAATTTTATACATACCTTTCAAACAAAGGTTGTTCTTGACAACCTGAAAGCTTGCCGGAGACTTGCCGGATATAGCAACAGATAGTGTATGCAAACTGGATTCCAAGCATTGAGGCTCATTTATAAAAAGCAGGTTAATGGAATAGCTCGTCACTAGGTACTCAGAGAATTATGTGCATAAATTTGTATACATTACAGAAGCGGTCTATTGGGGAAGCTGAAACAGTGTCCAGAACCACAATAAAAAGGAAGAAGATGATGCTTGATAATGTATTAATCATGTTAATCATGTTAACTGGACTGTAGGGTAATACAGGCATAATCGTGAAATAGGTCCCCGGTGACTTATTTCCACGGACGCTTTTTCACACCTCAAAACATACCCTCACCTTCAAGTACCCTAGCCTGCGCTATGTAAACTTTTCGCGGGCAAGCCGGCTCTCTTCGACGAAACATTCAGTGCAAATTTCATTGAGTGTTAATTCACATAACGAACACGACGAAGACAAAAGAAGTAATTGATTGATGGATGCCAACGCCTTTAGTGTCCGAATTTGAGAGGAGGGGGGGGGGGGGGGGGGGAGACCTAAAAGGCGACTAGTATAGTAGCCCCTATCGAAGTCCGCGTCTATGGAGAAACATGTGGGGACATAAAAAGCGAGTAGTAATAAGAGAGAATTCTAAATGTTTTGGGTTTATTTAGTTAATATTTTGGCATAATCGTGAAATAGGTCCCCGGTGACTTATTTCCATGGACGCTTTTTACACCTCAAAACATACCCTCACCTTCAAGCAACCTGGGGGTCGTTTCATCAAATCAACTCCATGACAGTCATAACTGTTGTCGGCAATCTACAGAAATGTCATGGACCTGAAAAACTGTTTCACGAAGACATGATAAACGACAACTCAGTGATATCGATATTCATCGGCGAAAAAACATAGTCTATATCACAGTCCATTGGAATTATCGACAATTACCCAAACAGATTTTGAGGCTCAGTTTTTCCCAAACTATTCCAAAATGTCAAAAAAAAAAAAAAAAAAAAAAAAAAAAAAAAAAACAGCGAAGATGAATGCTGGTGATGCAAACATCCCGTTTACATGAAAAGATGTGTTACTTATGGCATCTTAGAATTTATAAAATTGAGAAAACTCGAGGCTTTTGCGATGTACAAATCTAGATTTGTAAGTAAGAGGATACCGTAATTGACTAATTATGGAAAGAAGGCCCAAATCGTGTTTACTTTAGAGAAAATGATTAAATTAAGATATTTTATATCCATATTTTTAATATTTATTCATTAAAAGATACATACAATATTATTCATATCAAAGCACTGCGTGAAAAGTGAAAATATACAGAAAATACATACATGATAAAGTGTCGTCGTTCACATGGGTCTGTATATACAGACTGTTCCGTTTTCGATGCTGATTCTATGGTAGACGAATGTGGGTATTTTTAATATTAATCTCATTTACTTGTTGGGGGGTCAAGAAGCCATAAGAACATATTGTCCGTCTGTAAAATATTACAATACGAATATTAATAACACTCTTTGATAAAGGAGCGATAAAGGATAGTGCTTGGAGATCAGGAAATAAATGTTCTCTTAATTTACATTTCTTATTTTTTCGCAGCCCGTAGACTAACTAGCTTGTGATGGCGTTCTAAAAAGATATGACAGGTCTGGAGTACCGACGAGTCACTTCTCAGGGAAGTTGTCGCTGATCTTCGCAAAGACGGCTTTGTGAAACACTTAGCGGACAAGTTGAGCGACAGTGTCGAGATGTCGCTGATCTTGTCGTTATGACGGTTTGATGAAACGACCCCCTGGCCTGCGCTATGTAAACTTTTCGCGGGCAAGCCGGCTCTCTTCGATGAAACATTCAGTGCAAATTTCATTGAGTGTAAAACTTTCTGTAAATGACGAGGAGTAGAAATGCAATTCACATAACGAACATGACGAAGACAAAAGAAGTAATTGATTGATGGATGCCAACGCCTTTAGTGTCCGAATTTAAAAGGGGGACCTAAAAGGCGACTAGTATAGTAGCCCCTATCGAAGTCCGCGTCTATGGAGAAACTCCACGATTTAATACACGTGGGGACATAAAAAGCGAGTAGTAATAAGAGAGAATTTTAAGTGTTTTGGGTTTATTTAGTTAATATTTTAGAGATTTAATATGACGAAATTAAATCATTATTCATTGGGTATTAACTGTCTGACTTGAAGTGGCAGAGTGGTCTTGAATAGAAGAGAAATGCGGGGCAGATGAATATCAACAGGTTAATGGCCGTTTGTTATAGTTTTGAGAGAGGGGACCTAAAAGGCGACTAGTATAGTAGCCCCTATCGCAGTCCCCGTCTATTGGGAAACTCTGCGATTTAATACACGTGGGGACCTAAAAGGCGAGTAGTAACAAGAGAGAATTCAAAGTGTTTGGGATTTATTTAGTTTATATTTTTGACCCAATAAATTCATATTTATCACTAGGTAACTGTCTGAAAGTGGCAGAGTGATCTTGAAGAGAAGGGAAATGCAGGCCGTAGATGAATATCAATAGGTTAATTGCCGTTTGTTATAGTTTTGAGAGAGGGGACCTGAAAGGCGAGTAGTAAAAGGCGAGTGAAAGGCGAGTAGTAAAAGTGTTCTGGGTTTATTTAGCTTATATTTTAGAGATTTAATGTGATGAAATAAATTCAATATTCAACACTATAGGTAACTAACTGTCTGGGAGTGGCAGAGTGGTCTGACTCTTGAAGAGAAGGAAATGCGGGGTAGATGAATATCAACAGGTTAAATGCAGTTTGTTTCAGTTTTGACAGAGGAGATAGATATGATTTATTTAGTATATATATTCTTGGGTAGAATGACGTTCCACCGATCCCATAATTAAATTGTGCGGTAGAAAGAAGTCCCTCACTTGAGCTCTACAAATAAACTGTTCTGCGTGGAGCTTCGCACCGTTTCGCATCTTGAAACGATAGATTCTTTTGAAAACTTCTCAACTGTGGATTCTTTAGAAAAAGTGCCGTGAATTAAGGTCCGTCTCAAATGTGTCCCTTGTGGTTTAAAGCACGATATGGCCTTAATACAAATGTCACAAAGATGGTCCTTTTTTTTCGCTTTATGTTCACCCCTTGTAGGTGCCCCCTTTTTGCTGGTGCCCCCCACTTTGAAAGACGCTCCGCCGCCCTGCTGCTTGATAGATATTATCCCATGGTGGCTGCCATTTTGAAAAAAAACTGTGATGTCATAGTACTACATGTCCATTCACCTGTACACAATGGATATGATGTTGCATAATGAATAGCTATTGTAAAACTAAAGCCACCAATGCAAAATGGCAGCCATCTTGGTACCCCAGCGTCTCGAACAGGTGATATCTACGAGCAGTTGTATGTTGGTCTTTGTTACTTCTTTGAAGAATTGACAAACCTTTGTCTGACCAGGCAACAACTTGTGCATGCCAAATCCTGCTTAACAAAAGAAAGTGAAAGTGCCCCACCTATGAACCAAATATCTTTACACAAATAGGTTAAATGTATATAGCAGTATAAAAGTATCTTCATTTAAATGTACACGACTACAAAAATGGTTTATAATGAGAAAATCCCTTGTCATGCATTCCACAGGTGATCATGAGTGTCATCGTAGCTAGTATATAGGTCAGTGGGTATCTCACAAATAGCACTGCTCTGACATTAATTTGTAAAGAAAATTTCAATTCAAATTTCAAATTCATATTTATTTCATTTCCAACAGAAACTTGGCTTTACAGATATTATAACAGAAAATATGAAAAAACATATGTACAAATTCATTTGTTCTTAATAAGTGTGCAAGTACACTGAACATTCAAATAAATTATTATAATGAATTATTAAAAGAAATTCATAATTTCTGAGGAAATATGTTCCGACACCCTTTGTTCAAAACTCTTTACATGGACGTGTGGGGGATGGTTCTGATAGGCATTTTTATGAAAGACTCTTTTCATTGTTCTCATAGTTATAGACAATTTCACCTTGCTCTATTGTACAGAATGGTTCAAGTGTGGTGCACTGCGCATACCTACTCAACGAAAGGTAATCATCGATAATTATATCAAAACATTATGATCTTAGTTACTTTAAAATTCCTCAGGAAAATCCATGAATTTCCTTTATACGTAAGAGCATACTTTGCCAATCAACATAATAAGGCTATTAGGTATTTACGTTTTAGTAACTCGAAGGAATAGTTATTTCAGAACAATATGAAGTTAAACGTTTGATTCATTCGTCAGAACTTCAGAAGTCCTTTGATTGTTTATATAAAGATAGATATTTGTTCAGTCACCAACCTGTCTTTCGCATACTACAGAAGGTTTTATTTGTAATTCTTGATTATATTCATATTTCTTGTGTGGGTGTGTGTTTGTGTTTGTGACTGTGCGTCTCTTTGGGTACGGCCCCTCAAATGCATGGCTGGCAGGTATCCAAAAACGGTATATAGGCACGTATTATGTATGTATGAGCGCACGTTTTTCCCTTCTTACCACAGCACTTGGTCAACTGAAGGGCTACAGGTTATCTCGGTCAACTCTGACTCGGTGGATTGCCTCAGCAGTCATCTAACCAGCTTCGCAGTTCTGCTGTCCGTGAAAGTCAGTCGATGTTGATTGCTAGTATGCTCAGTGGATCGATTTGAATAATTGATGAATCAGTTTGGGGTCTTAATACTTAATGATTAAAAGGGTTCACTAATTTTCTTTATTGTCATTTAGAACAACTGCTTACTGAATAGTCTGTGATAATTTTTTTTGATGGATAATGATTCGGTACCATTAGTCATGTTTGTCATTACAAACGCTTATTGATAAGATCAGTCTGTGATTTTCTTTCTATTTGATAACTATTAACATTTTTAGAAAGTAATTAACAAATTTGCTGTTTATGGTAGATTGTAGAAGGTATGGTAGATTAAACCTTTCGCAAACACGTTTTAAATGCATTTATAAAACGCCACCAAAGTTTAAATTTTCACTGTTTGCATTGAACTTTCAAGTAATGTAGTAAGATAAAGGGGATTGTAATTGTAACAGAAATGTACCAAAGTCTCTCACATACTTCAGTTTTGTATATCTTAATGAATTGAACATAGACAATTAATGTTAAGACTACTTTTCGTTTTTATCTATGTTTGTTTTTCTGTGCATTTCTTTCAAGTAGCCGCCTGAAGGAATCAATGCTAAAGTGCAGAGCTACCTGTCCTACTTGCTTGGTGCCATTTCTATTGCTTCTTTGGCTCTGGCCGTCCTGATTTACTGTGTCACTGGGTGAGTCTTTTAACGAGAATGTTTTGTTTCTGTAGCGAAAAGGAAATTAGAATGAAACTGGTAAAATACTGTGCCATATTTTGCTGTCCACACAAAGAGACAGTATATCAGAACCCAGGTACTAAAATGTTCCGTGCTGGAGTTCCGATGGATCTTAGCATAATATTTTTAATGGAATGCCAAGTTTATCGCTCAATTCCGCTGCGCTAAAACATATAGGAGAGCAATCCTTAAAAGAGTTCTTACAACACGATAAAAAACTACTTTCGAAAAATAAACTCAAGGTCAATTTCAAAGGCCTATTGTACTGCCCATAGAAATCAGGTTCGGATTACGTAATATGCCACTGTAATGTTCGCACATTTCTAAAGGCGATAGACAGGGCTATTGAAATTGCCTTCAGTTGATTTTTCGAAAATAGTTTTTATAGTGTTTTACCAAATTTAGCCGACAGGGAAGGTCCAACAGATTTCAAACTGTCTTGTCGACAATGATGAATCGGGAAAAAATTTCTTGCCGACGGACATTTCAAACGATATTCAAGCAAGCAAGCGAAAAATAATAAATCCAAGGAAAAAGGCATTGGCGCAAATCCGTGCATTCCTTCTTTTCATCCGGGGGGGGGGGGGGGGGGGGGGGAGGGGGGATGGCTTTGTTCTCCATGAATGGTCATCCCCCAGTTGAAAAGAAATTTCTTGCAGATTTACGCCCGTGGAAAAAGGTCATAAAGGTTGACAACGGTATTTAAAAAAAGAAGAAAATGACACAACAAAATTAAATGGTTAAATGGGACGAGGTGTATATCCCTACATCTCCTCCAACCGATCACCGATGTTATGTTGGATAACACTTTCATTATCCCCTCTCCATACATGCCATAATGTCTAACCGTTCGTTGCAGAGCCTGCAAGATGCTGAAGATCCAGATTCATATGAACCTGGCCATCTCCACGGCCCTGGGACAGCTCCTCTTTCTGACCATGGCTGATGCAACAGGAAACAGGGTAAGAAATTGGGTCTTTTCAAGCAAAATTTGCACTTTATATCCATTTCATAGACCATTGCAAAACACACACACACACACACACACCCACAAATATATATATATATATATATATATATGTACACAAGTCTAGTTTCGAGTCTAAGTTACAACAATTACATGGTGGACTGGTATTTATTTGCTCTATATTTTGAGCAATAACATTTATCATTCATATTTTAGAATTTAATTCAAATGTTGCTTGGGCTAATTCAACCATTCAGTCCTGCGTAGTGATGTAATCTTGCATTTACGCCATATTTGTCATACGACAGGCAGTCTGTAAGGGCGTGACGGTAACACTACACTATCTGTTCACCGCAGCTCTTGCTTGGACCATTATCGAAGGCGTCTTTCTGTATCGCACCACTGCTGTGGGCTTCAAGCCACTCAAAATTTGTTGGCTGAGTCTCATCGCTTGGGGTATGACTGAAACTTTTAATCAGCCACTCAGAATGGATACTTTGCTTGCAATTTCATCGCTAGATCAATTCATTCATTTATTCCCGTACCATGCTCTATAGATCTAAAATTCCCCCAAACGAATTTTGTTTGATAAATATGCAAGGTTGCCAGAGTTGGCAGAATTTAGACCGCTTTAGCATGTAGCATTATGCTAGGCATAATTTGACAAAATCTAGCAGAATTTTAGTATAATTCTGGTGTTTTTGTTTTTTTTTTGCTTGCCAGAGAATTTTTGAGTAAAAATACACCCCAAAAATGCTGATAACCTTTACTTTTATTATTTATTTTTTTTTGCTTGTCAGAGAATTTTTGAGTAAAAAGTCCCCCCCCCCCCAAATGCTGATAATATTTTTTTTTGCTTGTCAGAGCATTTTTGAGTAAAATTTTGATCTAGCAGTAAATTTTTGATTTTGCAGAATTTTCGATGCTTCCTAGCAGAATAGTATTTTTTCCGCTGGCCATACTGTAAATATGTAACTTTTCCGGCGCAGAAATACGCGGTAACAAGAGCTGTGTATGCCGAAGTGTTCTGTCCCTAAGGATAAATCGCTGTCAAGATAAGAGACAAATAGTATCATTACTATTACCTCACTATTCATGTTGTCTGTTCAATTTCTATTGTAAATTGGTGTAAATAAATAAATGAGGGATTCCCGGGAAATTTTTGGCGTCAGTCTGTTCAATTTCTGTTGTAAATTGGTGTACATGAATAAATGAGGGATTCCCGGAAATTTTTTGTTGTCATGGATTTTATTTTTATTCAGATTGCAAAATTTAATTTTCCTATTCCTCCCAGAGTGTTCGACCTCTGTTATTTTTTCGTCACATCGGTAAATCAAATTGTCATTTAGTTATTTTGTATATTTGTCCTGCACTAAAAAAAAAAGTGAAGTGCTAAAAAACAGGTGCTGCCCAAGGAGTTGCACTTGCCGTGCTAAATTTAACACCTAAAATGCTATTTTGACAAAAGTTTTAGTGGTGCGGAAGAAATGGGTGCTAAAAATAAATGCTGAGTCAAATGAACCAATGGGGCTAATGAAGCAGCACCTGAAGAGTTTTGGCAATTTTGCATATCATTTGCATATTGTTTGAAGAAAATACACATTTTTGAGGTTTTTGTCTATTTCAGATAATATTGTCTCGCTCAGCGTCTCAAATATACTCGGCCAATAAACAAAAGGAAAAATGATTCAGCAATCGGTCACTGAGTTTGTAATTACTGATAATTTACTATCTCTTATGATTTACTAACTATTTTTAATCATGATAAATAAGAATTGTAGACATATATGAATATGACGTAATGCTCACTGTAGGTGCTATTATAAGAACCCCTATGTCTGTTCATAAGCACACTTTGTATAAAGTTAATGCTATAGTACCTTTGGGTGCTGTAACAAGTAGCACCTGCAATGGTGCCAATGCATTCACTTTTCGAGCACTTGAAAAGTCCTTGAAAAACTCTCGGTGCTAAAGACAGCACCCTTAGCGCAAAAATAGTAGTACATTTTGGGGTGCTTTAACAAGTATCACTGGCTGTGCTGTCCCTATGCGAACACCGAAAAAGTGCTGAATATAGCCCTCCAAATGCTGAAAACAGCACTTCAGTTTTATGTGTTTCACAAATATCTTCACATTTATGTCCCTCTTTCCTTCCTCCGTGTAGTGCATGCGTTCTACCCCCATATTGTACTAGTTCATTAATCAATTTATAAATCAAATTATTAATCGTTTAATTCCTTACTTCTCGTCTATTGTATTCTCTCCTACAAAATACTTAAATGCTTTGGCTTAATATAATAATATAATAATATAAGTATTGGTGTCGCCTTGCCATCAGTTTCTGTCTTAACAATATCACGTGTTTATTATGTATTTCAGGAGGTTCTCTTGTGGTCGTTGGAGTGTCTTTTAGTATTCTCTTTGACACGTACGGAACGTCGACATAGTGAGTAGAAGAAATTGGGTCAATCTTTGTTCACTGTTATATTGGACAAAATTTCGGAATTTTTTTTATTAGAAAAATGATGAAATTTATAGTCTGTATCTTGGCCCCGTCTTCTATCATTGTCTATAGAGTTGCAATTAATCCGAAACGGTCGCAAGTCCTTCAATCAATCTGAAAGATGCAATGTCATATAGCTTTTAATATTAAAATGTGTAAATTAGGTTGTATTCAAACAATTACTTTGGATTTTTTTTTCAAGTGTACTTGTATCGGTCATCATGTGTATCTAATACCTGTGTTGCGTTACTTTTCTGAAGCATAAAGTGAAGATCCTACCATCTATGAAACATCATTTGGCTTATGCTTAATAATGCTCTCATGAACTGTTTTGCATTTAGCTGCTGGTTACACGCTGGCGATGACAGCATCTACATATTTGCAGGATGTGTCTTCGCAACTGAGATGGTGAGATGAAGTCATTGCCATTAGGTCGCATTCAAATAGGAATAAGTTAAACCAGGCTAAGCATAGTCCATTAACTTCTTGAGCGCCAGTCTTACACCTGTTTACTCCCGTCATACGTAATTAATAAAATCATTAAAAACATCATAAGAAATAGATTTCATATTCTTTGTTAATGATATTTTTAAGAATGAGCATAAGGAACATATGGCGTTCTATAAACCAGTACTCCACGTCACCCAGTTTAAACCCGTCGTCCTGGTAAAAGAAACCTGACTCTTTAGAA
Source organism: Heliocidaris tuberculata (assembly GCA_025618425.1). Lineage (NCBI taxonomy): Eukaryota > Metazoa > Echinodermata > Echinoidea > Camarodonta > Echinometridae > Heliocidaris > Heliocidaris tuberculata. The sequence goes on along the minus strand of CM046850.1, from coordinate 20,503,735 downwards.
TCATTGCATCTCACAAACTGTAGAAAAAAATTACAGTTTACAGATACTAGATACTAGTAAGGTTTACAGAGACTGTGATCGAAAGTGTTATTTCAATCACTTTAACTCTTTTGTTCACATATTAT